>JABXWE010102812.1:0-46207 GCA_014611495.1 Limonius californicus | reverse complement strand
CAATTTCAACAGGTATTTATTTTTATTTTAGCTTTATTGTATGTCGAAATACGTATAAAGCTAAAATAAAAATAAATACCTGTTGAAATTGCCTTTTATTATTATTAATATATATCTTAATTAAAGTTTAAACAAATTGACAGCTTGACTTAATATTGTCATAAGTATGCAACATTGATTAATTTAATTAAATTAAAGAAAAAGTGTTTCTTTTTTGTTGCCATGCTACCGTGACAGCAAGAAAAACCCAAGTCAAAGACACCTTGGTATTTTAAAGTCTTATCTTAGATTAATCTGTAATTATAAAGATATAAACATTATAAACATTTTTAACTGTCGTACATTAATAATTAACAGTTTAGATTTCAAATTTTACTAGGTTATTTATTTAATAGAAATTTAAAATTGACTCTTCATTTTGCCAGTATTTGCATACACTTTCAATTTAGCTATATTCAAGGTTACATTGCCGTTTCAAGTTTTCGGTGGTCCCTGTGGTCGAAGTAGTGGGGTTATGCAGTTATGAACTATGTAAATAAACGTTCATTTGAAATAAAATTGTTGCATACACATTTACAAAACAAAATTCATGTCTGTAACAATTCAGAAATTTCACTGAAGCATATTATTAACAATAAATAATTATGAAACTGCAACTTTTCCGTGTGGTATTTGAAAAATACAGGACAAAATATACTAAACATAAGTATATCTTGATCCGCTTCCATTTGGTGTTTATACCAAAATAGTTACATTATCCATTGTAAATGAATTCGGAATAGAATCGGTGTTTCTTTTTCAAATTTTGCTACTTACCGTTAGAAAGAATTCCAATTTCTTTGCCAATTTCTGATCTATAACATGGAGACAAACTGTGAAAACCTGCTGATAAGCTTTGTCCACATTCATTATAACAATTAGCAAGTTAACATGAGTTTATACAGATAAAATCCCTTTTCTCACAACACAAATTGATACCTGCTCGTTTCAAAGGGATTAAACTAATCCTTCAAAAGATAACGATCAGCCAACAGGTACATTTAGTGACGTCACATAACAAGGCAAACGTCGTACTTCTAAATAATCCGGTTCTAGTAATTTAATTTTGGATTTTCGTTTATTTTCCTGAGTAGAAAATGAATTGGACAAAATAATACAAAGAGCGTTAATCATATGAATATATAAGCTATTGTATAAAAATATACAATATCAATATCACAAAAAGACAGTTTTTATTATGAACTAGGTAAATGAATAATTAATATCTCAATGATTCAACTTTTGAGAAAAATTTAACAAAAATTAAGTCAGTCAACAGAGCAGTGTACAAGTAACATATGTTTGTGATATATTTATGTGTGTGCAGGGCGCGCGCACGCATGTGCGTATGTAGGGACGCGTGCGTGATGTGTGCGTGTTCACAAGCAAGCAAAACGAGATATATTTTTTAAGATTGCAGAACGTCATTTACCATCATAGGTTTTAATATATCGTCGCTAATTAGATTATTTTCTGCAAAATAGTTTGTTCAGAGGCAGTAATTTTCTGTGATTTTAGAATGGCGGATGACACATTTTTCCATTTCCCCAATAATTGTGGGTATTTTGAGATATAGAAGAAAACAATAATTTGCAGAAAATCCAGATAATCAGATAGCATATGTCATTTTTTTGTACTTGTACACTAATATTTGCTAGATTTTCCACTCAAATTACAAAATTAAATTCCACGAGCTCAAATACAACGAGATACCGGATATAACGAGCATTTAAAAAGTACCTGTTTGGGTTTGCATATCTTACCGTGATCATCCGAATCGGAAACAACGAGCAAAAATTAAAATTTTAACTTCTGTAACTCAAAATTGGTTCATCTTTTTACAAGCTATTGGTTTATTACTTTCTTTGTAAGTTGACTGAGCAACGACAAGATTTTTTTATTGCTTTTATTTCGCATACAAAAATTAATACCAGATAATCTACTATTATATGTTTGTTTTTACTACCAACTTAATTATCATACGTTGTTGCCACTTGAAAATTTCATTACCAACAATACAAGCTCTATTTAACATATTGTCAATATTTTAATTCAAATAATATAAAGAAATGACAGAAAAGTTGTTAATTATATATTTTCTGATGGTAATAAGTTCCAATAATAAAACCCGATTTCCGCTACAGATTATAACTAAATGCAAACGAATAGTACAGTTTAATATAAAGAACCAGCAAATTCCGCGTATATTGCACCAAAAATGACAAAAAAGTTGTTATATATAACTTTATGTCGGTATGTATGCTACATGTCGAGCTATAAAATGTATCCCTGCATCGTAGATAATTCCTAAACCAGCTACAGAATATTTAGTTTCATTAGATGTTCGTAGATGTATTTTCAGGAATCTAAGGCTTAGTGTACGTACAAAAACAACTAGATATGGTTGGACCAATTATTTACAAAATAATGCATTAGACTGCATTAAAAATGCAATGAAATTAATGATGATATGAGTAACTTAAAGTGTCCCTTATTATTATTGAAAAAATTTAAGTACCTAAACCATTATTGAGGGTTACAGATTTCAATTACTTTGTTATAAACGCAACCTTCTGTATATTGTTGGGTTGCGGATTCCCCCTCAACGGCCTTACTAGAAGCACCTAAAGATTGTCTTATCAAAAAATATTTTTTTAACTTGATATTAGTCATGTATGCATAATACAGGATGATTTACATATGACAGTGAGCCTCTATACATATATGTTTTTATGCAACCCATTTTACGAGTCATGACTCACCTCAATTGTAATTTTAAAATTTGTATATATTTTGTTTAACATTGTTTCTTAAAATGTTAGTAGTTATTTGTGATTAAATTTCATACTAATTAAAATGTGTAACACCGACGAGAGAGAAGATATGCTTTTAATTTACGTTCACGATATACTCGTGCAGCCGTTATTATGTCATTTATTGCAAATTAAAAGTAAATGTAATATCTTCTGGTTGATATATATTTTGATTCATAGAACATATACTCACGAACAACTACCGATATTTTAAGAAACATTTGTCAATTAAACAGTAAGAAGATGTTTGTGATTTCCAATACGTACAAATCCCAAATTGTAATTAAGGTGAGCTATGAATTGTTGACTGGGTTGCATAAAAACATATACGTAGACTTTTCTCGTATGTGAAACCTATATATATATATATATATATATATACATACCAATATATTTTATGTTTTAAAAATGGCCGTTTGCTTTGTGCGTTAGCAACTTGTTTTTGAAAATCATACTTTAGTGGGGATAAACAGCTCAATGTTTCCAAAATTTCTTATCTGCAAAGCGATTAGTCTAGAAGGTGTAAAGATAACAACTACCCTCCAATCAGCAGCCTCCGGTTAGGATCGCTACTTTCTCTTACCTTTATTAACATCGAAGGGTTGCTACCGCAGGCACATTTAAAACAAACCCAGTGACGACTCAACAACCCATTTAATTATTTAAGAAGTTAGTGACGGTTCTGTTCAAAGTGTTATACGAATTGGTGGTTTGATCTTCAACATTGAGATGGCATACAACGCCTTACCATGGAGCAACTTGTCCCAGTATTATTATCTTTCGCAAGAAGACTTTCGAAAGGATGGTAATTTTAAAGCCAAGTGTTTGGTTTGTACCAAAAATAAGTATATTTCCACGTCGACCACTTCGTCCTCCAATTTGCGGAAACATTTGAAGGTAAGCACTTTTCATAGATACCTATTTATATTTAGGGTGGCAGAATCAGGTTGGTAATATGAAATTGAATTAGTTCACCACAAAAATTAATAAGAATGAGCAATTTTTCAATTAATCGTTCCCATATATCAATTTTTGCAGTGTTCCGTGTACTACTAGTATAATATTTTACATATATTTATTAACTTTTGGTCTGTAATTCCGAAGCACCGTTAATACTATTTCACCTGTTTTGGTGTTGACCCACAATATAATCTTCATAACCGGTATCTCCATTACCGCGAACCGCTGCTAATCCGAAAGTTGTTGTTGTTTCTTTAATCCAAACAACTTCCAGTAATCCGAACAACAAAATAGTTGTTTTTAAATTTATACTACTTTAAACTGATAAACTTAGCTAAACAAAATGGTTTTTGCTGCCCTTGGTATTTCATTTGTATTTTCTTTACTTTAGAAACGCTTTATTAAAATGTCAATAGGTTTCCATTAGATCTGGCCATCTTAATATTACTTTCAGTTCATTATTTAGTTACAATGGAAACCATGGTATTATAGTTTTTGATGAAGTAGATTTATTTAAAGTATTTTACTACTGTTTCAGTCCACATTTTTAATGTATTGTTTTTTTCCAGTTTGTTCATCCTACGCTAACGATACAACCATTAAGAAATGCCAGGCGGAAAAGGGATACACTTAAGACATGCTCTTCCACAAATGGCCCAGACTGGCCACAACCGTGCACTTACTACCAAGGTATTTATATATTTTCTACATTACCATAAATTATCAAAATTCGATAGAATTATATCTATAAATAATTATTTAAGACAACTCAAATATTCTTCGTGGCAATACCTACCTGTATTTTCAGATAAAATATTGTTATCGTAATATTTTACTAATAGTGGCTTTCTTATTAATGATTATTAATTGATTGATGTTTTTGTTTATAGAATTATACCAAGCTTCAAAACCAATTCAGCCGGTGCACCTTCCAGTAGATGACAACCAAATGGAACCATGTCTTGCTCAGTGTGTTGATTACGAAAAATTCAATATGGATCTACAGCCTCCCTGTGAGCAAAGATTGTTAGATCCACAATATCAGCAGGAATTCAAGATGGATGACAATTTAGATGAAATTTTTAGTTCACTTCCGCTAGACGACATATTTCAACTACTACAGGCTGAAAGTTTGGCTGGGCTGAATGCAGATTCTGCCTCAAGTTCAATAAATAATCTAGAACAATCTCCGGTGATGTCTGCTCAGAGGGCGCAGTATTTTCCTCAATGCACGGACTACAGAGTGTTAGATATCTCCCAGCAACAACAGCTACAATGCTTCGACGTGGTTACTGGTGGTTCCTGTGAGACGGTGGTACCAGTGATGAATCCTTACAGTCCAGAAGGTTATTCAGCAGTTTTTCCTCGCCCCGAAGAAAATATTACGTGGAATACTCAACGTATACCTTTAGGAACTCGTGTTGGTTGCTCAAGAAATTACAATGAAGAATAGACCGGTGAATTATGAAGAATTGCGTTTTTACATTTCTCATGATTACATATGTTTTGCTTAGATAGAATTAAGCAAGATTAGCTGTTATTTAGGCACAGCTGCGTGTTGACAGGAACATGCGGAAAATGTGAATTACATGTTGTGATAAAGTGTGCCAATAATTTTGTGTTTGGAATATGTTATATGTAATATATAGCTTGATATATGCTTTAGGAAAAAATGACTAATGCTCTGTGTTTAATACAATTGATATTTTTTTATATATTTGTACTAGCTTTGTCTAAATATAAGTTTAAATTAAGTATCGTTAATGTGACAAGTAACTAAATAGTTATGCTGAAGTAGTTCCTAGATCGTTATTGTTGTAAGCCAAATACATTTTTGGAGTACAATATTGTGAAACTATATTAGCTTTAAAAATATACAATTTAATAATTAACAGTTTTGCATTATTTGTAACATTCAACATTTCTCCTGAATGCATTACAGAAAACTACATATTAGATTTGTAGTTGAATGCTACTTCCAACTACAAAGTGACGGCTTCAATTTAATAAGTAAAAATATCTAAACTCTAAAACTTAAAAAAATTAATCACTTGTGCAGTTCATAATATTTTGTTTCGATTACTACTAACGTCAGAAGAAATCAATTATTGCATAAATGATTTGTAAATATGAAAAGCTAATTATAGTAAAACTAATTTAGAAAATAATTCAGGTAAAGCAAGATTACAGTGTCAATATAAAATTTGTTATTAGGTCCGGTATAATTCATTCAAGATGCCTATAAAAATAATGAACACATTTTTAATCGAACTAAGGTAAGTAACCTAAATATGGGCACCCCGCCTAAGCATTTTATTGATTAATAGCTTTATTATTCAAGGTTATTCAAACCAACAAAAACAATTTTTTTGTTCTTTAAGTCATAACGAATATATAATCATAGACAAAATTTGCAAAAACCATTTGTATATTTACAAAAAGTCACACATAAAAAATTAATCATATTGGCTATATTAGGAGCATCGTGTTCTAAATAGGGGCACCCTAAAAAAACTAAAGAGAAACGATTTAATACCGAAAACAATAATGTAATTCTTAATAATTAAAAGAAACTTGAAAACTTGCGATATTAAAAAAGTCTAAGTTGCACAATTAACTTTGTTTAGTCACTGTCTTCGCATGTTAGGCACCTAAACGAGGGTGCGACATCTTTGGCTATCAGTCCACAGCTTTCTTCGTGAACCCAAGTCTGGCAAACGGTACACTCCTCATGTCTTTCTACTCATCTTCATTGCAAAGGGGACAGTACCAAGGTTCTTTCCGAGGAATTGAAATGCCACTGCACGCTGCTTTATTTAAATTGGCTTTTTGTTGTTTGGTCCGAGGCGCTTTTTTCTTGGTAATTGAGGACTTTGCCTTTTGTCCTAAAGAGTCCTTTTCTGCAAATAACGATTTTACAACTTTGACAGCTCGATAGTTTAATGCCTTTTTTTGGTGGTGCTTTGGACTTAGCAGGCAGGCATATCTCGGCATATGTATTATTTAAATAAGTGGTTGGACTGTGAGCATTGTGCTGTGGTGCCCCGTCAGTTATTGAAATATTGCACATAGTAGTAGCAAGCATTGAAGAAAATTAAGATACCTTTCAGAAGTAGGAGTGTCGTTGAAATATATTGGACCTGTAATATTCCCATTTAATATGCCACTCCCCATACATTGAAGCCGCATCTAACTTGATGTCTGACATTTCTAGTTATTCGTGGGCTTCCATCAGCTCAGAACACATTATTTTCTCTGTTTAATAATGCACAGTTTGTAAAATTTCACTCATTAGATCATATAATTTTGAGAGGAAGCTCCCCATTGTGTTGGCAATTTTCAGCAAACCATCTACAAAATACTAATTTTCGATGGTCATCACTTGGTTGGTTCTTCAAAACTGCATGAGCGAGAGATTTGGAAATAGTAATAGCAGCTTCCATCCCACGCACAGACATACATGGGTTGTGACCAACAGTCTGCAGTACCAAATACTTAGAATCGTCATTAATTTGGCGAATCCACTTCGGCTCGATTGGTTGGATTTTAATTGGGAGAAAACTAGGACGCTGCTTTTCAAGCATCTGTTTGCAGTCAGGCCATATTTTCAACAAACTATTACAAAATACTAATCTTCTATGGCCATCACTTGGTCTGTTCTTTAAAACTGCATGCGCTGGAGATTCGGGAACACCAACTAAGTACAGCTACCTTCCGACGGACAAACGTACATGGGTTATCAACAACAGTTTGTAGAACCAAATACTCAGAGTCGTCATTAATTTCGCGAGTCCTCTACGGTTTGATTGATTGGCTTTTGATTGGGAGAGATCTAGGACGCTGTTTTCTACGCATCGGTTTGCAGTCAAGCCATATTTTTAACAAACCATCTACAAAATACTAATCTTCTATGGCATCACTTGGTTGGTTCTTCAAAACTGCATAAGCTGGAAATACGGAAACAACAATAGTGGCTTCCATCCCACGGACAGACGTACATAGGTTATCAACACCAGTTTGCAGAATCAATTACCATCATTAATTTGGCGAGTCTTGTTCGGTTTAATAAGTAATTCATCATAATTGATCAAGTTGTCCTTTATTCCGCGAAACGTGTATTTTCCTGGTTGTCGCTTCTCTAGATATGTTTCAAAATACATTTGTTGAGCTTGTGAACCATTTCTTTGACTCAAGGTGATACAGGTCAGCACATGGTATTTTTCTTGATTACAAAAGTATTCCATAATAATGATTAAATAGTAAACTTAACAAGAACACTAAACACAGACCAATAGTGCAACTAACAAATCTAAACAATGAGAAATATGAAAATTAACAAACAAAATATAATTTCTTATTGCATCCGCATAAAATGTGAATTAGTTTGACATTTATCGCGACAAAACATTTCACTTGCTTTGTGGAAAGCAACCCAGATCAAAGTAGATTTTGTTTGTTTGTTTTTATTTAACGTCGGCCTATTTCTGCTACTATGGTTAACCACCGACGCCAGGAAGCGATCCTACCACACCTGGAAATTTAGCCTATTTGAGGGTTCTTTTGACGTGCCCAACAACACTTGGACACGGAGCCTACGATTTTACTTCCTATCCGAGAAGAAGAGCCGTTTTAGCGTTTTTTATCGCTCAGAAAAAAACTGCCGACCTCGGCGTCCGGATTCGACTCCGGGATAGCTGCCTGAAAGACTTGCGGCTAACCTATCCGAGCTACCAGCGCGGGTAAAGTAGATTTTGGTTTTTACCATTATTTCTATTGTTGGCATATGCATATCTTACATGGTCGTAAAGCACCTATGTTCTATTAAAAAAAAAGTGGTCGCTAGATGGCAGCAGTGATGTTCGAGTACTTTGAAAGACATCAAATTTGTCTTGCACACGTCAAATTAATACGAATTTTGGTTAAAATGTAGCAAATACGGTTTAGTGTGGCTGAATGTATTTACCTTGCGGCACTTACAGTACCTCAAAACTGCGAATTAAATAAAATACAACCTACTGCAGAATTGTAGCTAACATCAGCTACATTTTACTTAAAAATATCTGTTCAGGATTTAACTTTTAGAATTTTTCAAAGCCGGATGTTTTAACTTGTTTCGGCATTTACTTGATTCGAATTCAGCAATAAAAGAATTTGGCAAGCACTTTAGATAATCTTCAATTTTAAAATTTTTTTGGAACTACTGGCACGTAGATTTATGCAATTCTATTTATATTTTTAAATATTATGTTGGGGATTTGACATTTTTGGCACACAACGAAAGTAACCAATATGTGGTAATTAATATCTATGTCTGGGCTTGCTTCTGTTATAGTAGATACAGTTAAGATTTTTGACATTTTTAAGTAAGTTTAATTTAGCTGACAATAAACAAGTATTTTAAGCTTCTAGCCTTTTGCATATTACGTTTAACGGATATAACGAGCAAATTATTACAGTACCAAAGCTTTCTTTATTACCGAGTTAGGCAAAACTTACAATTCTTTTTAATTAGAATGTTATGTATTGAGCGTGTACAGAGTGATTACTTTATCTTGTAACAGGTAAGTAGGCTATATACATTACAGGTATCTTTGTATCTTTGTAAACTGTATATTATTTAAATAAATAAAAATTAAAGTAGTTGCGTTGCAACTACTCCTTGGCTTATATGGGGGTTACCAGTTACTTGTCCGATGACTGCCGCTTCTACTTCTACCATTGTGACATGTCCTTGTCTCACCTTTGGCTTGGAAAACTGTCCATATGCCGCAAATTTCTTTCCAAACGCCTGAAGGTATTATATGATAGAACGGGTTTATCCGGGTATCTTTGTGCTTATTGTCGTACTGCTAAGTCCGCCGCCCTTCTGCATTCTCCCTAAATTAACGTCGTATCCGTTTTTTTAAAGCTGATTAGTATTACCACAAAATCTATACAAATCAACAACTTTGTACAGAAGTTGATGTTATCTGTAGTTTTTAATTAAGGTGTTATAGGTGTCGAATTTAATTCGAAATACAGATCGCCCAAAATTAAAATCTACAGATAACATCTCAGAAGTGGGATACGAACCCACGCCCACATGTTAAATTTTGACAAAACAGTAGTTGAAATTTGTTTGTCCAAGGAACTCTTTATGCAAAAAAGAAATATCTTTTAAACATGTAAGAGGTGTGGCCTACCTACTTGTTACAAGATAAAATGATCATACCGTATATTCTAAATAATTTGTTTCTTAAGTGGTGATAATTTAATTTAAATAAGATAAATTTAAAAATAGAGGTTCCGGTTCAGGTTCGTTGATTACAGGTTAACGCGCAGATTTTTACACTGAAGATCTGGGGTTCAATTCCCAGTACCGGAACAATCGGATGTTTAACAACCGTTCTCTCGCAAAGCAGTGGCAAACCAGCGACGTGGCCTTGCGTAGTAAATCTTTTTTGGAATAAAAGTGTTTACAGTTTCCGCGGTTCGGAACCCAAGTTAAGCTGTAGGTCCTCTACGTTCCCGATACTTTAAAAATGCACAATAGGGGCATAGGAGAAAAGATCGCTACGTCTTATAAGAGAAAAAGCACTCAAAGAAGAGGAAGTTTATTGGGAGTATATTTTTTAGTTATTAGTTTTAACATTCTATTTTCAATTATAATCTTTTCGGTTAACAACATCATCACGTAAGTAAATCCGAATTTGAAAGTAAAACTCAATGTTTTGTTTGTAATTATTCATAATAAAGCCTGGAAGTGCAACCACTAAAGTTTACATAATTGTTATTCGGCTAAAGTATTTTGCTGTATATGTATAACGAATTATGGAGACGTAATCTTTAGTAAACTCTACTGATATTGAATGATTTAGTGACCTGTATTTTAATATCCTAATATATTTAAACAAATGTAATCATAATGTTTTGGTAAGTTTCGGAAATATTTACCTCATGTTTAAGTAATTAATTTATTTTTCGAATACTCTGTCTCTTATCAGAGGTAGCGACCTTCTCTCCTATACTTGTGTTGCGTGTTTTAAGCAACTGCAGACATAGAGGACCTACAGTTCAACGTGGGCTCCGAACCATGGGAACTGTAAACTCTTCTGCTTTAGAGAAGATTTACTAGGCTGCTATCGGGCTGGTTTGCCATTGATTTGCGAGGGAGAACGGTCTTTAAAAGTCCGATGTTTTGGTACTAGGTAACGCGCAAACTGCTAAGCCATAACCCTCCCTTTATTTATTATACTACGCAAATTTCTAATTTGTGAATTATCTTAGCTGTAAATTAAGCAAGTGGGCATAGAACCGAATTTGATTTCAATCGATAGTAAGAAATAATAATTATAGTCGGGAAATAGCAATATTTTTTACAAAATTGGAACAAATAATAATACTAACCATAAATGAATTAAATTGCTGTTTTTATAGCTAATTATGAGTCATTTCATCACAGAGCCGTGTAAATGTTAAA
The DNA here is from genome assembly GCA_014611495.1 of Limonius californicus. NCBI lineage: Eukaryota > Metazoa > Arthropoda > Insecta > Coleoptera > Elateridae > Limonius > Limonius californicus. The sequence continues at coordinate 34,936 of JABXWE010102812.1, read as the reverse complement.
TGTATAATGTGAAACTTTATTACTAGTGTTACTAGACAAAGTAATATCAAGAAAATTTTGTTTAGGTAGTACTAGCAAGAAATATAAGTGGGTAAGTATAATTTAAATAGTCTCCCGAATGAATACGCGTTGAAAATTGCCTGTTTAAATAGTGATAAAGCTTCTGCGTGGGCACTAATCACAATAATTATGTACTGGTTCCATTACAATTACGCTTTGTCATCACTAAGGAATTTTGAAGCATTATTTGATAAAGGGGAAGGATATTTGTTGATATAGTTCAATAAAAAATAATTTGCAATAGGTGGCATGCTGAAGTTCATGCGCAAGTATTGCAGTTGTGCGATTCATTTGCTAGTGTTTTATCACCCTGCTACTAAATATTACTTACTGAGTAAGTATTTTTCCTTTTAGGGAATTTTTTAATGTGTACACTATTTGTAAAGATTTGTGTATGATACTGAAATGTTTGTTGGGTACGCAGTGTTAATTTGATAAACGCGATGCCATATTAGACTGTGGGTCAGTACTGACCCACAGTCTTACTCTACCTAAAATCACCGATGAGCTACACGAATTGATTGTTTGCGGTTAGCTGACAGACAAACAACATTTTTCTACAGAAAGTGATTTATGCTTATATTATACGTTGCCGCCTAAGCTCGAAATTGTCAGTATTTGTTGGGCATTATCCGAAACGGCCAATTCAGATTGTCTAAGCCCGAAATTATTTTGCCGCTAGTTGTATTTCGAGTTTAGGTTGACACACGTGACGCCCTTTTCTGGAAATAAGTGGAGATGTACTTTGTGCTCATGGTGTAGTTACGGAGATGGCAGTTATAAGTGACAATAAAATGGAGGACATGAAAGGATAGTTTAGTACTAATATAGAAATTCTTTTGACTAAGACAGGTAAGCTCCTTAATAGTATTAAAATAAACTATTCAAAAATGAATAGGGATATTGTAATTCAAAGCATGGTTGTATTGGGCGGTTAATGGTCATCTTTTATTCATAATTAGAGCAAGCGGCAATGCTTGATGTTAAACAACAAAAAACAATCGAATCCAGTTGCAACTGTTTAACCGAATTAGTGACAAGTCGAGTTTGTGTGTTTGATTGAATAATCTTTCCTGTCTTCTTAAGGTCCATTTTGTTTCTTGTTTTTTATTTGTGTGTTATATTTCCATTCTTAATAATAAACAACAAAGCAGAGAAACCATTTAACAATAGAACAACGAAATGTAGCCGTTGCTATGCACCAAAAAGGAGATTGCCAGGTTGACATTGCTGAGATGTTTGGAACCACGCAGAGCGTAATTTCACGTGCCCTTTCGCGCTTTAGAGAAACAGGTACGACTGTACGAAGGCCTGGAAGTGGATATTTTCGCATCACAACATCTCGTGAGGATCGACTTCTGGTAATTAATGCAAGATTTCATCCCAACTGCTTGACATCTACCGCAAGTGCTCCAGAATGCCACAGGAGATCGAGTCTCCCACCAAACTATGAGAAATCGATTGTTTGAGGTAGGGCTTACCTCATACCGCCCCCTTGAGATGTTCTGTAAGAACTGTGGCTCAACGAAGACACCGGGTGGAATGGTCAAGATATAGGCTTCAAGAAGCGATACCGTGTTCTGACGAGTCCAGATATTGTCTCAGCAATGATAGCCGGCGCCAAAGCGTATATCGTAGTGCCAGAGATCGTGCCTTCCCGCAGTATACCCAACCAGTCGTTGCTTTTGGTGGTGGTGATGGTCTTATGGTATGGACTGGAATTTCTTTAGGGTGACGTACTGACCTCCATATTTTTAATGGTACACTCACGGGCCAACGTTATGCCCAAGACATGATTATGGACCATGTTCTGAACTGTCGCAACGCTGTTGGACGGGAATATATTGTTTTTCTTGACGAGAACGTAGGCCACATCGTGATCGGGTTGTTTTAGAGATGCTTCGAGATGAGGAAATAAACTATCTTGATCTTCCTCCGCTGTCTCCAGATATCAACCCTATCGAGCGTGCATGGAATCTTTTGCAGGAACAACTGGATATTCATAATCCAAGGCCTACTATTATGTAACAGCTGAGGGATGTATTACTAGTACTGTGGCATCAAACTCCACAAGAACATATTGATAATTGCATTGAGAGTATGCCAGCAAGGTGCACAGCAGTTATTACTGCCAGGGGAGGTGTCACGCGGTATTAGAATTTAATAAATTTAAGATAAGTGAAAGGAGACAATAACTATTTTCATTATAATATTGTTAAGATTTCTTCTTTAAACGTACCTTTGTTGTAATTTTCATGTTCATTACTAAAAAGACTATAAATGCAGTTGGTGTTACCTTTAAGTGTCTTATACTGCAATATCCCTATTCATTTTTGAGTAGTTTAATATGTTTATTCATGGAGGATCATAACCTAACTTTTTCATAGTCTGTTATATTTTTTTCAGCTACTAATACAAAATTGTTTACTCATGAAGTTTATTGCCAGTTAATTAGTGAAGTAAAAGCAGCCAAACTTAACCCAAAAATAATACCACTAGATTATCTGGTAAGCAAGATTTGACATTATTATTGTGGACAGTTCGAAGAAACTTATACAACCGGTCACTAAAGAAGAATCTACAATCTTGTATTATTTAGAAAAAGACGAGCACCCGCATGTTGAAGGAATTCCAACGAAATACCAAAAATATCACAACAAAAATTATAATGATATACTTGACCACGTGCAAACCTTGCCAGCAGAACAATCTATACCGAAAAAAGGTTTAGTTTCTAAGCCACTGATATTCAAGGAAATGAATTCAAGATGTCAGTTAAACCTTATAGATATGCAGGCGAATGCAAATGGAGAACACAAGTATATTTTAAATGACCAGGATCACTTGACAACATTTGTTTTCCTTAGGGCGTTAAAGACAAAGACATCAGCAGAAGTTGCATACGTATTGCTTGATATTTTTACTAAATAGATGCTCCAAACATTTTGCAATCTGATAATGGCCGGGGGTTCTCAAATCACGTTGTTAAAGAGCTTACTGATATGTGGTCGGACTGGAAAATCGTCCATGGAAAAAGTCGCCATAGTCAGAGGTAAATTTCCGTAGAACGGACTAGTTAGGACGAAACAGTACAAATTATTAAATGGCTTTATAGCGGTAGCTCGTTACGTGCAACTCGAGGTTTATTTGCAGTAGTGTTCGAAAATGACCTATCCCATGTACTAATACAATACACCGAATTTTGAGGAACGCGGATGTCTCTCTCCAGCCAACCATAAAAGAAAGTTGCACACAAGAAATGTTAATCAAAAAATGCTAGGAGTAAGGATATGTGCTGCTGTAGAAATAGATCCACGCTAGTCTTCCAGAAATATTGCGCAAGATACTGGTGTCCACCATACCTAGTACTGTATTAAAAGTTCTAAGAAAAAATTGATATCTTTCCTATAAACTGTCGAAAACCCAACAAATTTACCCAAATTACCAAATTAGACGAATGGAATTTTGTGAGAACATAATGGAATTTCCTGAGCAAAATTCTATTCACCGACGAATGCACGTTTGTACTATGTAAGAGTAGATTGTAAATAAGCAACGACGAATAAAAAAAATGGCTTACGTACTCCATCAGTCTTACATGTCTGGTCGCGAAATGATCCTCGCAAGCATTGCAGTAATCGATCTCAGTATGCACAAAAGTTGAATGTGTGGAGTGGAACATTGGGTGATAACATTATTGGACCATTTTTATCGAAGGGAACCTAAATGGTCCAAAATATTTTGATATGCTGCAAAACGAAATCGTTCCTGCTTTGCTTCAAGTTCCAGGCATCAGACTGGATGAAATTTGATTCCAACGAGATGGTTGCCCTGCCCACAATACGTTGGCTGCCTAGATCCCCGGACTGTCACTTCAAGATTTCTTCGTGTAGCCTTACATTGAATTGAAAATTTATGGATTTGAAGAAGACAGAGCTACCATACTGAACGAACTGCGAATTAAAATTCAGGATGCATTTTTGCAACTATTACCCCACAAATGCTTGCTAATGTGAGAAACGGATTTTAGAATCGCTTGGGCTACTGATTGGCAGAGGGGGGTAATTTATTCGCACATTTATTGTAAATAATGTCTTGCTTCAGTTAAGTTCTTGGAAGTCTAGTGTGGATTATTTTGTTGACTTTAACTTAAAAATGTTGTTTCCTTTGTCCTTTATTAATTTATTTTATTTTATTCGCTAGTACCAAGACTTAATATGCAACGTTTTCATCACTTCTTTGTTAATTTTTGGAACGCTATTGTAATAGGTATTCTTAATGCAAACTGAAAAATACTTTCATGCTTACATGGTGTTAAATTAAATTATATCCACGATAAATCTGATTTTAATTCTGGTGTTTTGAATGCGTTAAATTTTGAAGCAAAAAGTAATTTACTGATTTGTTTAGATATTAAAACGAACTCCTATCTAGTGTCTTTGGATATGCACACAATAATGATTTTCTTGCTAATAAAAATATCCTACATTTATCAACGTGCATCGCTTGAACGTTAAATTGTTTTCGCATGTGTTATGGTTGCACTTGAAACCACCAATCAGTATACGATATTTTACGACGCATTAACAACAATCTACCTGCCGAAGAAAACCCCTGAAGTGGTCGGAAGGCTACAAAACTAAAAAAATACAAAATTAAGAGTATGGTGAATATTTTGGAGAAAAACGACGAAGTTACTGTTAGTGTATCAAGTAATTTGAATGTATCGACAGGATACTTCTGCAAAATTTTAAAAAGACAAACTTTACATACAGTAAGAAAAATCCATACCGAAACGCACAGATACTTAAATTTCAGTTGCAAAGACGAAATGTGGACACCTGATTCGACATTTTAGATGATGAATCATATTTCATCCGTTTTCATTCAAGTATTGCCGATAATGATGGATTGTATACAAGTGACGTTTCTATAACTTCAAACAATATAAAATTCTCATATAAAGCTAAGTTTGAAGATAAAGATTTAGTTTGGAACGCAATCGGTCCGAATGGATACCGATCTGCAAGTCTGGCTTTGCTATCATCTCACAGAACTATTTGAAGGAGTGTATTCAACGTCGTCTTATTCCCTACATCAGAGCTAATTATGGATTTGATGATTACGTATTCTGGCCAGTTCAAGCAAGTTCACACTAAGCCAAAATGTCATCCAATACTTGCTTCATTAGAACATCAACTTTGTGGAGTAAAGTGATAATCCTCATTCTCTTTAATCCTTGAACCCACGAGACAGTATGGTGACATCAGTAAAGAATAGATGAGAATGTTGTTGCCCAGGTAGTTCAGTCTTCAGCAAGGCATGTCGGTTCATGTAAGCTATGTCCAGTCTTTTTCACCTGATCTATCTATCTGCTGGGTAATCTGTTGCGCGGCCGACGCCGATTTACATTCTCTTGTACAATTCACCTTTCTAGGGAATCTGTTTTGCGCCGAACATGACCAACATATCTCATGACTGATCGTCGTATTATCATGAATAGGTAGGTTTCAATGTTAACTTGAAAAACAGAATAGTTGTTGCGATGGGCCGTCCAAGGTATTCGTAGGACTCTTGTATATACTCACATTTTAAAAGCGTTTACGCTGAACATACCGCTATAGGAAATATACTAGTTATAATTTATTACGATTTGTTATGGCTGAATCTATACAGATTTTTATAAGTTTAGCTGTTGCCGTTCTTGCGATTGTTAGGCGTTTTCTTATTCTAATTCACATCCACCAGTATTTGTAATTATCGAATCTTAGTAATTGAAAATTTTCACCGTTTCATAGTCGCTACTACCTGTTAGTAAAACGATCATTTAAGTAGGAGTAATTAATAACATTTCTGGTATTGTGTGCAGGAGCGCCATCTTGTTGGTACCATATTTGAACATTCTGTGCCTAAGGTATATCATCTAAAAAATCCTGTAGAGACGTTTGAAGAATTTGCAAATACCCTTGTAGAATTAAGTTTCCATCAGTTATTATAGGACCAATTAGACGATTTTCCAATATGCATTTTAGGTATTCATTATAATTTTAATATTTAGTAGCTTTTAAATGTTTTGTGTGATTTAAAATTAACATACTTAATATTTTCAATAATCGTCAATATTACAATTTACTTTCGGCTTAGACCGCGTCGTCATTTGGGAACTACACCCAGCAATATCAGGTAAGGCACGACCTGTTCGTAAGTCCTGCCTACCTAAACAGGGCCGTGTGCGTATATTATTTAAACCGTGGGGCGGACAAGGAATTGATCTTGATGTATTTTGTTTGCCAGGACAATAATACTTACATGTAATCGGCTTATGTCTGTTAGCTGTTTGTGAACCCATACAAACTAAAGTTAAGCAAGATATTGCAGCTTGCTTCTTCAGAGTGAATAGAACACTGAACTCAAATCTGGGAAGCGGAGATATTTAAACCTTTCTTTGAGCCAGTCGGGCAGAACGAAGGAGTTCTGGTTGGCTGTCACCATTGGGCAAAGACGGATCCGGTGGAGCGTGATCGTGTGATCGATGATGCTTAGAGTCCTTAGAGGATAAACTACTGGAGTCCAAGCTTTACTGAGTCTAAAACCATCCTCCCTGTTTATGTTGTTAGGTTGTTGTTTAATTTCAATTGCTTCACGTATGATACCAGGGAAGTAATAAGGCACTCTGCCGAGTACCCGAGCATTGTCAAAGTCCATCTTATGTCCAGTTAAACCAGTATGTTCAGCCACCGCAAATTTTGTGATGCGTTTATGTTTGCAATCATCTTTGTGCTCTCGCAATTTTAACTCAATGGAACGACCAGTTTGTCCGATGTAGTTTGAGCCATAGGAGCAAGGGATATTGTAGATTCCGGCTGATTTTAAATTTGATATAATATGATACTTTACGGATCTGAAACCGTTTCCCAAAGTTTCATTAGTCCTAAAGACTGTCTTTAAGCTGTACCTTCTAAGAACATGCCCAATCTTATCAGTAGTGCCTTTACTGTAAGGTAGAAAAGCTAAGCCTTCCGGAGGTGCCAGTTCCTCCTTAGCTGTTGGGCATTGCGGATTGTTCTCTGAATTTCTGTGGCTGTATAAGCATTTTGTTGTAACGACATCAAGAGATGAGTTTTCTCTTGTTGTAGGTGTTCTGCATCTGAGATTCGAACTGCTCTGGTTGTTAGAATTTTTAGTACAGTTGCTTTCTGCATCGGGTGATGATGCGAATTTGCATTTAAATACCTGTCTGTATGTGTTTTCTTTCTGTAAACTGCGTGCCCCAAGCTGCCATCTGGTTTACGTGTAACATGTATGCCCAAGAATAGAATAATGCCATTTTCCTCTACTTCCATTGTGAATTGGATTTGACTATGAATTGAGTACTAGAAATTGTTCTAGTGTTTGGCGTCCGTGAGACCAAATGACGAACGTATCGCCTGTATATCTAAACCAGGATTTAGGTTTAAGATCAGCTGCTGTCAAAGCTTTGGTTTCAAAGTCTTTCATGTATATGTTTGCAATAACAGGTGATAGCGGTGAACCCATAGCCGCTCCTTCAACCTGTTCATACAAGTTGCCATTTCAACTGGAAAAGGTGTTTTTCAAACATATTTAGGTAGTTTATCTCTTAGGATCTGTAACACACAATCTACCGGTACTTTTGTGAAAAGGGACACAACGTCGAAACTCACAAATGACGACGCGGTCTAAGCCGAAAGTAAATTGTAATATTGACAGTTCGAGAAACCGTGAAAGCCTCAAAGAATATATCATTAATAATGTTTTATTCAGATATAAGTTGTGATACAACATGAAACATGTTCACAAAAAGTTTACGATATGACTTAATGTCGTTCTGATGGCCAGATAATTAGAGAATTCCTAACCCAATTTTCAACTGCAAAATTAAATTTTTGTTTCTTATTTGTATATGTATGAATTTGTGTTTAGTATAATTTTGTAAAATATTAAGTTACAATTTTCTGAAATAAAAACTTTTCTCGTGCTTATATACAGTCGAACTATCAAGACAATTTCTCCAATATCAAAATTCTAGTGAAAATGTGACATTCGTGTACCTAGACGAAACGTGGATCTACCAAAACGGATCCGCAAGTCGTCAATGGGTACACGAAACCGATTTTAAAAGTAACCCAGCCAAAATTAAAAGTGAGGGGAAGAGGTTCACGATTTTGAATGCGGGATGTAATTTAAGCTTTTTAGAAGGGTGCGACCTGTTACTAGACTCAAAGAACAACGACAGGGACTATCATAAAACTATGAATGGGGAAATTTTTCAAAATTGGTTGGTTAATCAGCTGATTCCGGCTTTGGACAAGTTGCAAGGAAAATTTGCCGTGGCTATGGACAACGCACCTTATTATTCAGTGCAGTTTGACAAGCCGCCCACATTTTCTTGCAAAAAAGGTGTATTGCAGAAATGGTTGCTTAACCACCACAATTTCGAAATTCAGGGTTAAATTACTAAGAAATAACTTTGGGAGTTAATTAAACCTTTTACAGCAGACGGAAATAAAAGATACGTTACTGACGAAATTTTGAAAAAGCGCAACTATGAGGTTCTTCGATTGCCTCCATACCATTGTCAATACAACCCAATTGAAATGGCGTGGGGGTTTTGTAAGACCTATTACAATAAGCACATAAATTCGCAGTCAAAATCGAAAGACAAGGTTGCAAATTTATGGCGTGAGGCTCTTTCAAAATGTATCCCCGACATGTGGCAAAATTTCTGTGAGCATTGTGAAAAACTTATTTCGGAAGACTGGACAAAACGTATGGGAAATCTATCGTTTGAAAATATTCCTCCTTTCATTATTTTAATTGGGGAATCTGATTCAGAATCGCAGGGTGCCGATCATTCAGATACTTCTAGTAATATCATGAAGGTGGAATAGGGTAGGGGATATTCTTTTGGCATCTAAATTGTGAATGAGTGTTTTAAAATATTTATCTCGCTCGAGAAAAACACTGACCTCAGTGGAATACGAACTTGGGTCTCTTAGCAACAGAGGCAACCAGTCAACCACTGGACTACCATAATATCAATTTGAAACATGAGCGGCATGGACGTTAATTCTTCTTAATTTGCCGCAAGACCTAAATATAGGACAACAAAGAATGGCGTGAAATATGCTCTGTTTACATACGATTTGAGAATTCTCGTGAAAAAATAACAGCAATATGTATTTGGTATGTGTCACGACGACATTTAAATTATAGTTATTATTTTATTTATAATGAAATCATTATTATATCTAAGTATTATAAACCAATATTGAGCAGCAATAGGCCGACGTTAAATGAACAAACAAGCTCCACTGGCAACATTGCCTGCTTTCAAAAAACATAACCTCCATCAAGAAAAACTAACATAACCCAACTTAATTAAATGACAAATTTCAATGATACCACATATTCCCCCAGATTTCCACAGCCTGTTGGATGGGAAATCAATCGTGAATAGATTATAATTATAAAACAAAATAACACACAGCCTAATCTGCTTCAATACCTTTTTGCTGTTTTTTACGATTACCGACACATTGTTGGCAGCAATAACAAATTTTGCGATATCTTTTTGTTTGACACCCTTGCGCACTTGGCCCAACACCTTTAATTTGTCATCAATTGATACTCATACATTTTCTTTTTTCAATTTTTAAAGAATTGCTTAGTTCAACAGCAATTAACAAATTCGTGTAGTACAATAGTAGATAATCTGCAAATTGAGAGATGTAAAAACCAAAGCCTTTTTTGTGTATATATATATATACAGGGTATTTAAAAAATACGTTAGGATATTTTACCCACTTATAGATCTAATCAATACAAACAAAAAAGTCGTAATATACATGGGCACACCCGTTTCAAGAATATTATGGTCACTGGTATTAAAATTGAATGTTGTAAAACCTGAACACCGAAGTGTAATAAAATTCTTGATAGAAGAAGAGAACAGGCCAAAAACTATCAATAACAGGATGATGGCAGTCTACGTAGAAGAAACTCCGTCTTATTACAAGGTTAAAGTTTGGTGTATACAATTTCGTTGGGGACGAAGATCCGCTGAAGATGACTTAAGATCGGACAGACCGTCAGATGCGACTAATGTGCCAGATAGTTGAGACTATGGTGCTGGATGATCGACGTTTGAAAGTTGCCACTATATCTTCAGAATTAGGAATTTCTGAGGGAAGCGTCATTACCATTTTACACGCTAAATTAGGCTTGATTAAGGTGTCAGCGCGATGGATTCCAAGCCTCCTCACTTTGGAAGAAAAATTGCACCGCCAACCGATTTGCAACCAACATTTGTTCACTTTAGAGAATGATTCAGAGTTTCTATCACGAATAGTGCCTGATGGCGAAACTGAGACAAAACAAGAATCCATTCGGTGGGTCCATAAGAGTTTTCCACCTCCTAAGAAACGCCAAACCCTAACTTCTGCCGGGAAGATAATGGTTACAATATTTTGGGGCATGGAGGGAATATTTTTGATCGAATGAATGCCAAGAGGGACTACACATCCTGAATAAAGTTATGCCAATACCCTAAAAAATTTAAAAAATGTCATTTGTGACAAACGCCAACATTTGCATCAGAAAACCATCTTGCTTTCGCATGACAACGCGTCCACAAGGCTCGAAAGGATGTGCCTGTTGTAGAGGAATGTGGATTTCGGGGAATTGATCACCCACCTTACAGCCCAGATATGGCATCATCTGATTTTTATCTGTTCAGAAAATAGAGGAAATATTTAAGAGGACGAAGATTTTACCCAGATAACCAACTGGAACAAGCCGTCGATGACTACTTCGCTAGTCAGCCACAGGAATTTTTTCTGAAGGTGTAACCAACTTCCGGATAGATGGCGTAAGTGCGTTGATATAGATGGATGTTATATTGAAAAATAAAATTATTAACATTATTGTGTCTCTTTTGTTTCATGGATAGTTAGATAAGTTTTTGAATTCCCCTCGTATGACTTAGCTTTGGACATTCACAATACTAAATAAATGGTTATTAATACAGACCAATCATCTAGCTAGGTAATTGCAGGTAATAAGCAAACCAAGCAGGGTAATATAGCTACGTACCTCGGCACAACGATAAATGAGCAATGGTGTCACTCTCAAGAAATGACGAAAGCTCGAGCAGCATACACCAAAACGTTAAAAGGTTTTTGTGCTTACGATTTAAAATTAGGCATAAAGATAAGACTACTGCGCGGTTACGTTTTTCTTATACTTTTATGCGTAGGAGGAACTTGGACTCTCACTGAAGTCACTGCTAAAATACTTGAGGCATTTTCGGTGTAGTTGTACCAATGAATATTGAAGAAGTATTAGGAAGACTGAACGAAGAAATAAAAATTCGCAAAACAATAAGGAAGAGAACATTATAATATTTCGACTACGTGATGATCAATACATACAGATATGAACTATTACAGTTTGTATTTCAAGGAAACGTATTTGACAGAAGAGACCCTGGGAGAAGAATTTCCTGGTCAAATATTTTCGTACTTGGTTTAATATGATACCAACGGGCCTCTTCCGTGCAGCTGCAGACAAAGTAAAGATCTCTAGCATCCGATGACGCATTGGCACCCGGATAAGACCAAGAACCCAGAGATCCTAGATTTCGATGGTAATCAGAATTTTATGGATGAAATTAATAAAAATATGAATAAGTAGTAACATTGTCCATGGTAATTTCTCCAAAGACCCAATCAGTGTAAACTGGCCATACGGCAAAGCAATAACCCAAGTCATCAGCCTTAAATATCTAGACGTGGAAACATCCAGAAGCAGAAACATCAATCAAGAAGTAAGAATATACACTTCGTTTCATATGAAATGCACCACCAATTAAAAATAAGGCTACGGGTTTGAAACTTTGCTAAAATAATGGTTCATTATTGCGTATGAAATGATCAGGTTTTCATAAAAAGGATTAAAAATTATAAGAAAACAATAACAACAATGAAAACAAAATTGATAATGTGTAACATCGTCATGAACAGCAATGCAAGGATTTACTCGTCGTGGCATGCTTTCTATCAAGTGGTCTATGTTCTCCTGGGGTATCTCGTTTCATATAACCTCAAGTTGGTGTCTCGGCTCGTCTAAGTTGTTAGGAGCTCTTGGCAATAATCTTAATCGCCGGCCCATCATGTCCCAAAGATGTCCGGTGATTGTGCAGCCCAGGGCAACATTTGCAATTGTGCTTGTTGGAGTTATGTTCTGGTAATGTTTGCAGTGTGTGGACGTTCATTATCCTGTTGGAAAATACCGTCTGGCAACGTCTGCATGAATGGTACTAACAGCTGTTCCAGAACATTATAAATATAGCGACGAACTTTTAAAGTGCCTGGGACGAACACAAGAGGTGATCTTCTACCGAAACAAATCGGACCCAAACCATAACTCCAGGTGTTAGAGCTGTACGGCGTCTTTCAACAAACTCCAGATTTGGTCTTTCTCCTCTATACAGACGTACCTTCCTACGGCCGTCATTTGCCCACAAACAAAATCTTGATTCGTCACTGAAGACAATGTGTTCCATTGCTGATTCCAATGCTGCCGCTCTTGACACCAAGCAAGCCTAACAGCCTTGTGATATGCAGTTAAAGGGAGCCGTTGGAATGGACGGTAGGATCGCAATCCAAAATAAGAGATTATTTTGTAAATTGTCGCCACTGACAGGCGGCGGTGAAGAGCTCGCATCCAGTCTACAGCAACAGACCTTCTTGTTTGAAAGCGGTCCCGTGTAGCCATTCTTCGAAGAAGTCGATCTTCACGAATATTGCTGCTACGTGGAGGTCTACCAGCTGGACAATGTCGCTGAATGCCTTCTTCTGACCAAGCAGACCATATTCGTGCAACTTTAGTGTGGTGCCGATTTAACCTTACACCAATTTCACGAAAAGAAAGTCTAGCTTGTTTCATGTCGATAATTCGACCTCTATCAAAATCGGAAATGTGGTTAAACTTTGTACGTTGCCTTACTGGAGCCATTTTAAAACATTAATTCTGTATGTAACAAATGTAACAAAATCTCGAAACAATTAATTAATATTTACTAGATATTGTTTTGTTTCTAAGCAACAAGTTGATGAGAGACAGTCGACGAACACCACAACCACTTGATTTTTTAACGGAAATAGTGATCATATTATACGCAATAATAAACCATTATTTTAGGAAATTTTCAAACACGTATCTTTATTTTTAATGCATGGTGCATATTTAAATAAAGCTGCAGTAGTGTCGGGATATCTCCGTCACCTAACATGGCGGAATCATCATATGAAAATTCAAACTAAGATACACATATACGAAAAAGGTTTGAGGGCAATATTGACATATGCAGCAGAAACGTAACAGGAAAATCCAAGCAGACAATGAGTTAGACCGAAATGATACCGTTAAGAACTATCTCGAGACTCAAACTATACCTAAGACATCGTTAGGTGGGTGAGAGCAAGACGCCACTGACGAGATCAATTTTTTAATGGGTGAGAATATAAAAACATAATACAAAACGAATAGTAGGACGGCCATCCAAACAACGAAGGGATTGTTGGACACGAGTATTTCAAAATTAGTACGAAACCACCCCCATACTACTATGAGGCAAAATGAAAGCAACAGAATATTCATCCAATTACGAGAAAACATTAACAATGTGAAAAAATAAAGAATGTGTTCAAGAGTTTTGGAGCATACAGAAGAAAATGAAAACTTGTTTGAGCACAAACCACAAAGCGCTGCCAGTGTATATTTAGCATAACTAGATTTATATGACATTCGTATTAAATGGCAGTAACTTGACGAAGAAAACAATTATACTTTTTCAAATTACATTCATGTAACTTAAAATTGGAATCGACGAAAATTCTGCCACCGTTTTAGCCCACCATTCAGTCATCGCGAGGAAAATTATTTACATATGTTGCAATAAATAATGATCCCACAATAGAAACTTGAGAAACCTAACATGCTGATGCTGGTTATTACTTGTAGTTATAGTTTGTTACCTGTTACTATGAAAAGATTGTATGATCTAAAATGTATTTCTATGCCCACCAGAAAAGTTTTTTAAAAAATAAATAGCGCCAATAACGAAATTGAAAACATTCGATAGAATTTAAGAAAGATATTAATTTTTCTTTTGAGATACATTTGCGGATACCTATGAGAAGTTGTGAATTGCTTTAGATGAAAATATACAGTGGAAAAACAGTAAAGCTAATTTTACATATTAAATCAATGCATATATCTTTTTTGATGATATGTTTATTATAATTTTTTATATGTAATTGGTACAGCGGTATAGTCAATTAATAAAACGTATTTTCAGAATACCATGCTTCCAATTCAGAAGTCACAGTTTCTAGCTCAATGCACCGCTTACATTCGATTGAATGAACAGTTAGCACGTATGATACAAAACCTTATACCAGAACAACCCGATCAGTGCAATCACCATGACCAGCCGTTACCCCCGTTTGATAGCCTTCATCAAAGCTATTTAAACCAGCACATCCGAGCCCTTCACAGCCCTTCCGTGCAAGATGAACAAGGAAATACTATTTACTTGGATAGTAACAATGAGATCATAGAAGAACCACAGGTAATTGAAACAGTTACTTTATCTTAAACCAAACTACTATTTGTCTTTGATTTGTTTACATTGACATGATATGTATAGATTTTGTAAAACAGATTTGTTTAATAAATGGTTCTATAAATCAGTAGTAGACCGTTGGTTTGTTCAAACCGCCTCAAGATATTACTGACGATGGTGCGTAGGAAATTCGAACTTCAGGTAAAGTACCACACACCACGTGCATCCCTGGAACGAGCTCTGCCTGCCACTAGAGCTGTCATTTATGATTACACCAATTTTTGATACTTTAGTTGAATCTGCAGCAACAATTCCAGAAATAATATCAGTTAACGTTAAACAAAACATAGTTAGTTGCAATTATTGTAACAGAACTCGCAGCACATTTGTTATGTTATTTTCAAATTCGCCGCTTTGTATGAATCAATTTCTTAATTTGTTTGCCGCTTTGTAAGAATTAATAAGTTAATAACGCTATTTTAATTGCCGTTTGTATATTGGATGCAGTTTTGGTTACATTGCGTCTTTGAAGAATTGAGCATTGTTAAGCTTGTTGGTGTTTTTTTTCCGCCTTGAAATAATTTATGACCGAAGGAGTCCTAGATTTGTTCAAGGTTTTTCTTTGTGGGGTGTTTTTCACCGTGCAGACGGAATTGCTAGAAAACTCTTCTCAGAATTCATGTGTTTTGCTGCATTAATATATCAATATTGCTTCCCGAGGGGTTTCCCAAAACCTGCACGTGGTATTCCTTCTAGAATAAAAATTAGGCTGGAGACTGTTCTGCAGCGAGGGGTAAGTCAGCCGCAGCTAGACCTTTAAGATAGACGGACGCAACTTCAAATATAGTTTCTTTTCCTTCGTGGCGCTTCTGTTAATTTTACCAAATTACCGTTTGCTGTAGAGCAAAATCAAATCGACTTAAAGTCGGATATATAAATAATAACAGAATGTTCTCTTTGGTGTTGGACAATTAAAGTTAATTGCTCCTGTCGAATTCAGTTCGGATCTTTGTGATGTGAAAAGAAAAAAAGGAAATTGTGCAAGTGTTTTGCTGGAATTTGGTACGTTCCCGTCGTCCGGAAAGTCTCGCTTCTGTCTCCACATTAACTGACCTAGTTGAAGGCAACTTGGCATTCTACAGGGACGTAATATCTACATTTCGTTCCCACCCTGCCCCGAAGAACGTTGTCTTCCTTCTCTTTTTTCTGACCCTGCAACCGGAAATCGCCGCCGTTGTGCCTGCCTCGCTTTAAGCCGTCCACCGAAGTTCAAGGTAAAGAACCCGTTCTTTTGCTTCAGTGTAAAATAAACCTTTTTTTTTCTCGCGCAAACTTGCAGAATTTCGCGATATTGAACTTTTTTATGCAACTTAAAAGCGATCTTGAATCGCCATTTATTTATCGCTGTTTGTAAAAGATATTAATATTGTATTTTTCCTGTAAACTTCACGCCATTGGCCACACAGATTCATTACTATATAAATATTGTGCGTCAACGGCGGCGAGTTTTCTGAACGTCCAAGAATTAAAATTCTGTAATTCAAACTTTTTGCGTTATAACTTGTCATTTCATTGTATAGTCATATTTTAACCGTCTCATTATATATGTTTTAAAGTTTACTGTCTCTTATTGTGTCTTTTGTACTTGTTGGTGTAAGAATTTTGCAAGATTTAAATATATAGGAGGAGGCACAATCACGGTAACTTCCGTTCCCGTAAGCTGTTGGCTTCTCGGCCTTCCACGAGGACCTACGACCAGCTGGATTTGGAAGGTGGCGCCCCCTTATTTTGACTCGCCCTGTACACAACTAAAGATTTTCTCCCATAAGCGATTCTCACGAACTCCCCCTACTCCTCTGAGCTAAGCTGTAGGCCCTTTTCCATCAAGCTAGTTACGAATCGTCGAAAAAGCTCGATTGGCCCGTAACACATTACCTGTTGAAGTCACACTGACAGTTTGTCTCAGAAAATTTAAATTGTTTGTAACAACTTTTTCCGTTTCATTCACATCAGTATTTATTATAACTTTTGTTTGTTTTTAAGGTTATGTTGTTCGCTTACAGAGTACGGGCAAGCAGTGTCATACTTGAAGATCAACCAAAAACATACTCTCACCGTAGGCTTGTCATATCAATATTATTTGAGCTTTTAGTTGTTACAGTACGGGATCTCCCGCGGTTGATAGTTGTTATGCATGGCTACCTCTCAATCTGTTATACAGTATGAGCAACTAACGTTTCAAGTTAGGTGTGAAAAGACGTACGTCTTTTCTTAAGTCATGCAGTTTATAACTACGGACAAGGTTTGGCAATTTAATTGCCATTGACACTGCAGCATCTGAGTCACGTGCAAATTAACTAACAGTAATGCGGCATATCATAGTTCACGCTTTTGTTAATAGCAGGTGGATTAGCAAAGATTAAGCGGCTGTTAGTTTTTGCGCAGGATGTTAGCGTATACATCGTTTTTCTGTGTCGGCTTATGTAGAGTAACAAGTGAGTATTAAAATCGGTGAGGACGTAGTAGATGACGCTAGGCCGGGTCTGCAAATGCACACTCGTTCGCAAGAATTCTTAAAATTGTGGCAGAAGATCATCGCTTAAGTCTACGAGTTATGGCAGATGAGTTGAATATCAATAAGGAGATAATCTGACAAAAATTTGATTTGAAGATTTGTGAAGAGGATTTTTTATGAAAAGTCTTACGGATGAGCAGAAACAGTGACTTGCATCGTGTGTAGGATTCGTTTAGATATGTCACGAGAATGCATGGTTTCTTAATTGAATTATCATAGGGTGTTCCAGTACCAGCTAGGGCATGCAGAGGATTGTAAAGTTATCACGAAGACCAAAATATATTCATTTGTAAAACTTCGGAATCACAACCATCGATTACCTTTTTTCGTTGAACAAGATATGATCTATAAAGAATTAGTACCTAAGGAGGAACAATAAATAGCGCTCTTTAGGTTGAAGTGATGACGAGATCATTACAGTGCATTTCTTGAATGCGACCGCAATTTAGTGAAATGGGTATGTCTGCATTACAGTGCACATGCTCATTCTGCACTGATTGTAAATTTGATATGAATCACCCACCTAATTCACCTGATTTAGCACCAGCAGAAGTTATTTTCGTTCTTAAAGTCAAAACTGTTTTTATAGGGAAACTATTTCAAGTTGTAGTAGATACTCAGAAGAATTCAACGGCCGGAATTATGATCTACGTATAATTTCAAACGTAGTGAAAGCGAGTGCTAGAATTATTTCACAGACCTGTATGAATCCTGTAGGAAGTGTCTCGAGATGTTTAATATATGAAGAAGCACAGGTTGTATAGTCTAAAACACTTAAAAGAAAATTTATTGACGTAAATTTCAATTTGCAATTTGTAAACTTACAATAAGTAAAACATATTATGTAAGAGACTAGTAAATGACGTGAACACAATGATATGAAGTTGAAATCCAATGATTTACAACATAGAAGTAATTTAAAGACTACATGTTTGCTATATAACACAAGTATGCAATTATACACTTCAGATTAAAATCTTCATAGCAAGGTTACAGTTTTATAACTATTTAATCTTGATAAATTTATTCCGATTTCACTGTTAGGTTGCTTGGGATGTCTACATTCCTCACAAACTAAAGAGCATCGCACATTGTACGTAAGGCTTTGGATTGAATACTTTACATTATTTGGATTTTGGAGTTTTTTGCTGTGCTCCACAGCTGAATACCTGTTATGTTATTTTTGTGCCGCTTCATAGTACGGATTAATTCCCTAATTTAGTTGTGCCGCTTCATAGTAATTTAAGCTTCGTTTTAGCGTTCGCATTTTAAATTTCCGTCAGGTTTAGCACTATTTATAATTTCGTTTATATTTTTCCCCGTACAGAATTTTATTTATGTTAAACGAGTCCCAAGGTTTTTTCTTTTGTAATCCCGTTTCTGCCGAACAAAAATATTTCCAAGAATTGTTTTTCGTTTGTACAATAGTACCATTCAGAAGCATTGAGACGTATTTTCCGGAACCTTCTCGAACTTCTTGCATATGATTTCGCCAGGTTGTGCAATATCGTTTGGGAGAAGTGAGGCCCCAATTGCATTTTGGGGCAGTCGGCATTTAGACCTCCGCCAGACTCCGGCCCTCGAAAACAACATCCATCGAGGCCGTAAATGTGTATCGAGTCGGCTAGCGGACCCAAAGGCAGAAGCACATATACTGTGGGTGCAAACCTATTCGTGACATTTGTGGTGCCGTATCGTTTTCGTTCTTGTGAACCAGAATTACGACCGTTAGTGTCGGATCTAAACCAGTCACGATAGACAATTGCAAATGTTAGAGAACCCTGAGTGTTCTCTTCTCGTTCCAAACGGATATAAAGGCCCATCTACAATCTCCCGGCGTAGCCCGCCGCTTGAGCCCATCTGTGCCGTTCTCGACGCCTGAAGTCCCGCCTAGCTGACCGATCCTCGTACTTCCCCCTGACGGCTACAACCCTTCAAAGCCTACCTGGGTAATTCTACAACGTGCAAGGTAAAAGCAACTTTGTACCTCGCTTGTATGTTATCAGTGCAAAAGAACGCAGTGCATTTTCTTGATGCAACAAAGACTTCGGTGTCCGACCTACATTTCATGCCTGCAATTTAGTGCTAAGCAACATTAAGTTGCATAATCCATATTTATGCCACTCCACTTGATTATTTTAATATCAATGTCAAGATGTATTTGTGCATGTTTTTATGTGAACTCTACGGATACTGGTAAACGCAGTTGAGTGCCTAAATGTCGTAAGCCAGTCCCGGAGAGAAAATCATTCAGGGCGCTCCGAAAACTCTGTCTATTAATTTTAGCCTATACTGTGGATCGAACCTGGTCCTTATTTACTCATTTTGTTGTATCCGGACCTTCAGTCCAAAAACTTGTCTTTATTACTTAATATATGCTTATAATTTTTATCGCGACTTATTATTGTACACCCTGTATGTAAAGAGAGACCCAGGAAGGTAAGTTTAGAGCATCCCGTAAGATAGCAGGCTTTCGCCCTCTTCCCGAAGGCTCTGTATCATTGACACAGGAAGAGGTGGCGCCCATACTTTCTTCGACGTACCCTGTATAAGACTTCGACCTTTTACTTTCCCTCTTATGAGCAAACTCTTGAGAACCACCCCTACTTCGACTGAGCTACTGAGAGCAACTGCCGTTTTGCTGCACTAAAACGAGGAACTTCTGCAGGTTTGTATTAAGATTACTTATTCCGACGCACCCTGTAGAAAAGCTTCGTTTGACCCGTAACAGTTCTCCAGCACGAAACAAGCAAAAAACTTCATACAAACATATGGCTCAAATTAATTTATTACCGAGATATTGAAAGTTCAAGATATTTATTTAAAAATAAAACATTCAGAGTAAATGTTCAAAGTGGTCTCCATTTTATTGAATGCAGCATTCAGCACGATGAATCCATGCTTCTCTGGCACGCCTTTGAACATCAGGACGACCCTTGATAGTTGCTGCTGCTTCCACGATGCGATTCCTTAGCTCTTCTTATGTGCCAACAGACGTAGAATAAACCATAGACTTCATCTAGCACCACACAAAATAATCTAATGGCGTTATATCAGGAGATCGTGGTGGCCATTTAACAGGTCCGTTCGACCCACCCATTGATTACTATATGTTATGTTTAAATAATCAGTGACAATATGATAAAAGAGAGCAGGGGCACCGTCGTGCATAGACCACATCCCCTGTCTATTGGCAATCGGAATGTCTTCTAGAAGGTCATACTGATCATTTTGCAAAAAATGCAAGTAAGATATTCCTGAAAGCCTTGTTGATAAAAAGAAGGGGCCGATGAGATTGTCACCAAGAAGACCACACCAGACATTTAATGAAAAGGTATGTTGGTAATGCGTACTAGCAGTCGCATGAGGGTTTTCTTCGTTCCAAGCACGAGTGTTTCGAAAATTAGTAATACCATTTCTTGTAAAACATGATTCATCGGTAACCAGCAGGCAGCTAAGGAAGTTAGGATCTCGTGCGCATTGTCGAATTAACCACTGGAAGAAATTTCTGGGCTTGTTATAATCTTCTGGTAACAGATCTTGCACAGACGTAACGTGAAATGGATACAATTGTTGCTCACGCAATGTTCGCCATACCCTTGTACAGGATAAATTGAAACGAAGTGACAATCTTCTGGTGCTAGTACTAAGAGATAATTGAACAGCATTGAGTATCCCTTCTTCAACGTTTGCAGTTCGTCGAAATCTTTGCCGATCAGCGTTTATTCGTTCAGGCTTTAGCGTGCGAGTCTCCCTAAGACGTCTTTCAATGCCTTCAAACGTTTTACGATTTGGTATCCTTTTAGTGGGAAATGTTTCATGGTATCTTCGAACAGCAACAGCGCCATTTTTACGTATCTCGCCATAAATTAAAAGCATGTCTGTTTGTTCTGCAATACTGAACAAATTTGTGGTGTATCCCATGACATAACAAACTGAAGAGTCTCCAAAGTACTATTAACTCAGACGAAAACGAGCATGAACTAGTAAAACAGGTTACTTAATACTAATCAACAGATTTAATGACGGATGTTTTAATCAACTGTTAAAAAACTAAGCGGTATGCAATTGACTACTTGATTAACTTCGGACTTTTAGTTATTTATCTTTAACTTTCAATATCTCGGTAATAAATTAATTTGAGCCATATGTTTGTATGAACTTTTTTGTTTATTTTGTGCTGGAGAATACATCCCTAAAATAGTACCGTACAATTCCGAAACACCCTGTATATTAAAATTAACTCAAAATTACAGAATCGTCGCAAATGCAGTTGTAATATATTACCTGTGCAATATTTTGTTGTCTAATGGCATCTAATAACCCGGGTTATACTGTGTTTTTGCCCCAAACTTTTGCCTTCCGTAAGCTATGTTCTACCTTTTTCTATTTTGGAGTATTAAGCTACAGAATTGAAAAAAAACAAATGAATAAATTTATGTGTAGGCACTATTTATCTTCTTTACTTCTCACTAGAAAGATAGGTTACAGTGATGAAACACAAAAGTCTAAAACCGCGCTCTGTATATTTTCTGCATTAAGCAATAGCTAGACATCCCTACTGAAAGGAAATGTATGGTATACAAACAAAACTATCTATGTAGAACAAACGAAAAATATCTTTTATCGAAAATTAATTTAAGTTCCTAGTAGTTGAGTTTCTAATAAAAAAAAATAGAAATGTTTTGATAGAACCAGGTAATAATTTTTTAATTAATTTAACTGTTAAAGAAAGCATTGCAACTAAATAAAGAACGTATGAAGTGGGTGTCATTACACTAATGTATGTTTTTGAAATTATAGAAGATGGCAAAGATTGTACATCTGTAAGCGTAAACTCTTTAGAAAGGGCAAAATTACTTCCTGTCGGTACAAGTAAAATTGAAAGTGCTATGTTTTTTTGTTACAAGATAAAAGTCGTAGATTATCAGACATCAATAGCAAATATTGTCTGCTTTACACTAGCAAGCAGAAATATTTTAAGTGAGTGTCAGAGGTTATAATTATAATATATATATTATAAATATAACGTTATAATAACCTAGATTAGAAAACCTATATAATATTTTTTGGTAATAATTTTGTTAAACTAAAAATTTAT
Source organism: Limonius californicus (assembly GCA_014611495.1). Taxonomy (NCBI): domain Eukaryota; kingdom Metazoa; phylum Arthropoda; class Insecta; order Coleoptera; family Elateridae; genus Limonius; species Limonius californicus. The sequence continues at coordinate 12,553 of JABXWE010102812.1, read as the reverse complement.
TATTGTACCTATTCGGCTGTAATTGTTTTCGGAAGAAGCCTATCTTCAAAGTCGGACAGCATGAAAAACACATCTGTTTCTATTTTTGGGGAATATTCCTAAATTTTAAGATTAAGCGCTTCCAGAGATTCATGCTAATCTTTTACTAGTCAGTGCAAATTCATTTCCCTCAATTCTTAGAATGGTTTAGGGTTTATAGCCCAGGTAAACGTATATTTCCCACTTGATTTCTTTCTGATAATAGACATTTATTGATAGTGAGGTTCTATGCCCCATGAAGGATTTTGGCCTGCAAGGCGGAAGGTTAAAGCTCTCCTATTCTTGCTCGCACACCCGGTTGTCGCGTACGAAATACATGACATGTGGGATGTGGTGAGCACCAGGCAGTAAAAACCGCTTTATTGCCCCCTGTTCATTCGAACGCCGGTACCTAATTATTTAAAGCGACTATTTACTACATCATGTAATTACTAAATGTAACAATAATATTTAAAATTAATCTTAATTTTATTTATTATTATCTTAAATTTATTTTATTATTAATTACTTTTATTAGTATCAGTTTTTGTATCTATCCAGACCCTACTTATACTTAAACAACTATAATTTAAAGTGCATATTTAAGTGCTTACTTTCGGTATTCTACATGAATATTTGCGTGCATATATTCCAAATTTTAGGTGCATATTTAATATTTATCCTAAGCCTGATAATAGCACTCCTTTGGGTTTGTGTTTACTGATGTTAAAGATTTCCAAAATGTTATTATTGTTTTCCCCATTTGCATTAGCGCCTCTCACTTGAATATCTTCCTAGAAAGGGTTGCAGCGTTATTATGTATAACATATAATTGTTTCGAGCCAAATTAAAGACTATGATGCATTACAACGCGGATTAAAATCAAAAAATTTATATTTCAAGCAATTATAATGAATACCTATCAAGGAGGTGAAAATAAACGCAGCTTCTGCAGAAGAATATAGAAGACTTACTACAAACTTACTAAATGAAAAAAAGCACCTTTGGCACTCGTACGAAAATAAACAAACAAGAACCATGAAAGTCATGGCGAGGAAACCGCGCCTTTCATGCGCTCCAGAAAACATAGTAGAAAATTTATCTCATCAAGGATACAAAATAATAGAAGCCGTTAATATTCTGCAGAGAAAAGAGAAGAAACCCTCTCCGCTATTTATGCTAAGTTTTAAAAACGGTAAAGACATTAAAAAAATACGAGATAAAAGGTGAGATGAAGGTTGAAATAGAATCCTTAAGAAAATCAAAACTTGCCTCCCAATGGAAGAAATGCCAAACTTATGGATACACTAACAGATTCTGCAACAGAGAATCAAGATGCGTAAAATGTGCTGAACAACACAACACAAATGAATACAAAATGAATTAAAACAGCAAACCAAAATGTGCCAACTGTGGCGTAGCCCACCCAGCCAGCTACATAGATGCGAAGTGGCTAGAAGGATGCAAATTATAAGAAAGAAATAATCTGTCGATAAAGTCTGATTTTCAGCTGCATAGAGACCCACCTATGCAGGTATAATTATATTTCCATCATATAAAATTGAAGTTTCGGTAAAAGAGCAATCATGTGTTTTCTTTTACGATCCTTTGGTAATACAATAATTTTTTCGACACTTTCGCTATTTGCGTTGTTTTTGAAAAGGTGCCTCGAAAAGTTTAAGTTTAACGTTTAAGGTTTAACGTTTGCTGCAATACAAGCAACGATCTTTTTGCACCAAACTCTTCCCTTAAGCTGCGTTCCACCTTTTTCTCTTTTAAGATATTACACTACAGAAAGGCTTCATATTGAACTTTAAAAAGCAGATTCCCTTTAGTTTAGTTATTCCAATTTTAAAAGAAACCCAAGATTTAACTTTTGTGTTCTGTTCTGGGTACATTTGGTCCAAATAAAACTTTAAGTACATACTATGTAATAATTAGAGCGCGGAAAATATGCAAAGAAAATCTGAAAAATATGCGGATATATATGCACTGTCTCTAGCGAAAATATGCAGAGATTTAAAAAAATATAACCAAATATATGCAAGATATGCAACTACTTTTGCCTTCTGGAAAGAAAAAAGATAGAAAATCTTGAAATTAAGAATATTTATTAGATTAATTAAATACAATTAGATACATTAAAAAAATAATCTTACACTATTATGGTTATTACTAGTAAGCTAATTACAATTAATTATTAATAAAAACGTTCATATTAATCAGACATATTATTAAAACAATTGATAATCAAATGTTTTTCAAAATTCTCCAACAAAAATGATTGCCTCCTATCACTAAACATATATTTATATATAGAAAAACTTCTTTCTACATCGACAGATGTAATTGGAGCATTTTTCAGTTTTGTAACTAAATGTCCACTTAACACTAATTCTGCGACTTCTCCTCGTAAAACTTTTGCAACATCATTTAAAATACCGTATCCAGAATTCTTTTTGAGTACATTACTTAATTTTTCGTAAACTGTATTTCCAACTTTTGCCTTAACTCTTGAACATAAATGTTCAAAATTATTAATTATTTCTGTAGATTCAGCTAATGACATTGAACGTTTGTCTAAATCTGAAATAGTTTTAGGCACAAAACTATAATTGCTTTTTAAATAAACAAGTTGGCAAGGCAACTCCCGAGATTCCAACAATTTTTTTGACTGTGTAATAGCTTGGCTACTATCAGTCAAGTTTAAAACCACTTCTTTAATTTTTTCATAATTTTCTGCATATAAAAGTGCCGCTTCAAGCCATGTACCCCACCTGGTAATTACAGGTTGTGGAGGCAATGGAGTTATTGGGAAGTCTCTCTTTATAAAATTGAATTCTTAAAGGGGCCCTGAGGAAATTCTTTTTATGTTACTAATTAAATCATTGATTAAAGGAAACTGATCCCTGATCTTTTCAGCGACCTTATTAATTCCATGTGCTAAGCAAGTAGTGTGAATTAAATTACTATAAAATATTTTCAAATTTTGCCCCGCCTTGACCATATATGGTGCTGCATCTGACAACATTAACAAATTTTTTTCTGAACACACTAAGGCAAAAAGAAATTGGATAATCCGTCGTTCACAAATCTAATTATGGACAAATTATTTGTTTGGTGAAGTTGTTTTGAAGCTATTAAATATGATTTGTACAGGACGTCTTCATGCAGCACACCAATTAGCAAATGCGCAATATAAAATATGCAACAAAAGCCCAAGTATGCAAAATATGCAATATAAAATTAGTGTCAATGGGTTCGTAATTGTGCAAATCGTAAAGATTTGAAGACATAAAATTAAATATGCTAAAAATAAAGAATATGCATTTTTCATATAATCCGCGCTGTACTAATAATTAACTAAGATAGGGATCTTAGGTACCATGACTTTTATTATTAAGATGTAAGTTACCATTATCAGCACTTAAAATATCTATATCTCAAATTATTTACGCCTTATGACTTTTGTAACGTAGGGTACGTTGGGGGTACATTTGGTCCGGCCAATAAAATTAACCGAATTTGGGCATTTAGGGCACAATTTTTAAATATAAAAAATGAAACCGAAGAAACCACATTCAACAGTTGCCATTTGTGTAATTATAAAAAAACACAGAAAATGTAGAGTTTTATACGTCTCAAAATTCTCAGTTCAGAACTTTCAAATCGTTTTACTTTGGCAGCGACCTATGGGGGAAAAAGTGGGAGATCGACACAAATCCTGAATCCGAGAGCCGCGTGCGCTCTTTTACGGAACTAACGCTAAGATGTTCTGACAATAATAATTTTGTATGCCAACGCTTTTTCCTTCTATATAATAAACATATTTCACAAAAATTTTTAAATTATTTAAATTATAGGTAAATCATTAAAAATATTTTAGTCACAAGCGTAATAATCAAACTAATAAATATCTTTCACTTATTCCTAGTAATATAACATGTTAAACCTAGTGCGGACCAAATGTACCCACAACATATGTTAAATTTCCTACTTGAAGCAAAACAGTATTCCTTTAAAAAGCAGAAAATGTCTGCACAGTTAACATGCTACGAAAATCCCGCAAAGAAGTGCTGATCTAACATTCAAACGCTCAATCAACAAAGTGTATTGATAAAAATATATTGATATGCGAACCTTGTTTAAAATACGTAACATTTAAGATAACACATGTTCGTTCTGTTTTAGTACAACATGCAAGCGTTGCAGAATTTTTCACAAGTTGCGCATATCAGCAGTGGCCGGCAGTGGTATGCGTAAACAAGATAACAGTTAAAGCAGCTGTAAGGCCAAGAGTAGCGTAAAACTTCGGCAACGCCGGCGGATGTCACGTTTAGTTACATATGTCCCAAAATACAAACATGGATCTCGACTTTACCTATGCTGTTACGGATCTCGCGTCGTTATTTATTTATCACGTACATTAAAATCGCAAAATTGTTTCACCTCTAAAGGTGTAGGGTTTGAGTTGTTAATTATAAAGCCATTAATAAGAAATATACTCTAATAACCCATTCCCTTATGGCGGATCTCGGGTTGTCCTAAATTTATTTGGATCTCAGCTTGTTACAAAAACAGATATATATATATATATATTGCTATGAATAACCCCATAACATAATTATCAAATTCAAGATTTTCTTAAAAACTCAAATTTAACATAAACACACATGTAAAAATTGCACAAGACATCTCAGGATTCATTTTATATTAATAACGTGGTTTCCCCAACAGGATAGCTTACTACAATTAAGGACTAAATTATTTAAATACCTGCATAATTATCTATCCTAGGCAAAGGTTTTAAAATGTACTATACCGCAAAATAGTCCAAATATCTTCTAAACAGATATCCGCATGAATCAGACCTTGATACCTTCAGTACTCTGTGAACAGCTTCAGTCCAAATTTCAATAATAACTAAGATACGGGGTGTAAAAGTTAAATTTTTATTTTGAATTTTTTTAAATAACTTTTAAGGAAATGTAAATATTTCAAAAAATTTTAGAAGTTAGGGTTTGTTGACGCAAAGCATTCAAATTTTTAACAGGTTTTCTGTTACGTGGTAGAGGGTGACACCTACGACACTTTTCTACTCTTTAAAACACTTTATTTGTGCTTTCAGGGTATGATCTTTTTTCGTAAAGATATCGATTTTTCAATTTTTCCTACGTAAAAATGATATACCCTATTAACATATTTTTCTCAAAAGAAAAGTTAAAGTTCAATAAAATTACAAAATAAAATGTAACTGCCAATTGGTTTACAATTTGACTCATATTTTGATAATTACAGCTTAAGAATGCACAAATAAGACTGAAAACTTTTCTCTATACTTTTATTAACATGACTATGATCAAATAAAAACAACCTGAGGACCTAAAATTCAAGTTTACACCGCATTACGATGTCATACCCACATCGATCCAAATGTGGTTAAACAATCTATTTCAGGACTGTGTAGCAAAATATAGTTTTACTAATTTTAGAAATAAGTTAAGTTATCTGCATTAAAGCCCTATGTAACACAGCAGTTTATATATATATATATATATATATAGGTACCCCCTCCTCTATATTTCTCGGGCTCTTATTACAATATCCACATCGTTTACAACGCATGTACTGACGTATTTTAAAGCTGCATTCCTCTATCATCCACTACTTTATTTTCGTATGATCGAAATACCATTTGCTACCCGGTTTTGGCATTCTTTCACGGCTTTGCCTACTTCCCCACTTTAATGGCCTACGGCTCGCTCCTCTCTTAGATGTTTGGAGTACTTTAGCGTATTATTATTATTATTATTATACCTTACTCTGTTCTATATTCTTCTTCCCCACCCTTTCTTCATCCCTTCCATACATACTATTGTATTCCGTCCCTTTTCCACTGTATAGGCTACTTCCATTTCTATCGCTATACGGTTCTATCGTAACTCAAACCCTTCGTTTTCATTCATATTCGTTCTCCCACAATATGCCATATATTCTCGTTCTTTCATATTTTCTGTATTTCTCAGCATTCACATTCTACGTTCCTCAGTTCTGTTCTCTTCTTCTTCTTCACATTTTCGTGATCAATTTCTTACATACTCTTTTTCAATATCTAAGCACTTCCATTTCATACAAAATACAAAATAATAACTATTGCAGCTCAGTTCATACAAGGTAAAATTATAGGACGAAAGAACTACGGACAACGCAGAATTTCCTGGCTAAGTAATGTGCGAGATTGGTTTGGTTTTTCATTAGCTAAATTATTCCATACAGCCATATCAAAATTCAAAATGACCTTGCTGATTGGCAACCTCAAAAAGAAACGCTGAAAACAAGTAGAAGAAGAAGACAAAGAGAATTTCTGCTTGTTTTGCTATTTATTAATCCTACTGCCGATGTTCTTCTTCGATTATTTTCTTCTATTTCAGCTATTCCGCATCTCTTCCCTTAACTTTTCTATTTTTAACTATCGCCACTTTCCTCTGCTATACTTGTTTGCTGCTATTTTAATTCCTATGTACATTCTCTTCCTGTCCTGTACATCCTAATTTCCGTTCTTTTTTAATTCAAAACTATGTATACATGAGTCACATTTTGAAGTCATGAAAACACTATAATAAAATCCAGTATGATGATGTTTCTTTATGTTACCTAGTTTTTCAGTTTCACCATTTAACTAATTCCATGCCTAAGCTTAAACGGGAGTCCCCATCACCCATATGAATTTAAAGGCTTGGAGTTAATATGACCTACAATTGCCAAATTTTCAGTAACAGTATTGGAAAAGTTATCCGTTTTGCTTTGAATGAAATTGACCAAAATATCATTACAAAAGATTATTTTGAAATTGTGTTCGAAAAGATGTTTAAAAAAACATACGAAAGGTAAGGAAGCCAAGAACACTTCTCCCCTTATTTCAGCCATTACTCGCTGATGAGTGACAAATGTAATTTACTATGCTGGTCTACTTACGAAATAATTACAGTTATCCTGATGTTATGATGTCAGTAACCGTTAGAATTAAGTAGGAGGTCTAAGCTCATAAAGATACCACAATGGCGGTTTCGTAGGTGCCATAAACGTTAACGTTCGAATTAATATTATAGAACAAAATTATAGACTTAATCATACTCTGATATATCTTTATTATGTTTCAGTAAGCCTATCGCAATTTAATTCGCAACCACGGAAACGCACACATTTGAATAATTAATTCAATTTCTCGCTTTTCCCATTTTCAACAAATATCCAAATCAATGGTTATTTTCCATTACTAGATCTAAATAAAATATTACCAGGAAACCATTCAGGGCGCTAAATAAAGGCCAGTTATTAGTTCAGAACCAATCAAACAATAGAATAATAGAGCGATTAATAACAGTTTTGAAATTCATTGATTACACAATAGAACTTGTAATACTTTTAATTAAAAATACGCCCTAATGAGCTTCGACTAAAAAACTTTCAACGGTTCGCCATAATTTAAGCCGCCTACGCTTGATTAGATGACAAAAAAGATTGCTTGTTTTCCCTTGCAGCGAAAACAGCTTCTAGCAAAAAATAACGGATTATTGTCTGATTTTGATTAACTTGATGGTCTTGAAGCAATTAAAACTCTAAATTGAGTTAGCCAACCTGAAATGCAAACCAATATAGTAAAAATTAAATTTATCAGATACTTTCATCAACATTACCCTTTATTCCAAGGCTAATAATTTAGAAATGCAATCCAACACGAGCGAATAAAATTAATAAGCGCTTTCGATGTAATATAAAGTTCGAGAAAAAAGGAATACAATGTAAAGGCAATTAATGCAGGGAAACCGTGCCAGCATAAAAAATAAAAGCGAGTCAAACGAAACCACTGGACCAAGAACATAATTCACCTGTTTTTGTGAGTAAAAAAAGTTAATACGCCTCAGATAGAAATTAAAGTGCGGAACCAGCGTAATAAAGGGCGAACGATTAAAGGGGAGGCAGAGCAAAGAGACAGAATAAAATTAGGGATGACATTTAGAGGGCTTTTCCCTCTTCTATTTATGTGAAAAATCACCCAAAGAGGTGGAAAGTTCAAAAACGATAAAAGAGTTTGGTACTTGTACCTATTTATGATGAGTTAATACCCCTGAATGCTTCCGATTTTCACTGGACCAAAACTTCTAAACGGTTGCTCTTTAAAAATTCAAGCTTGCATATTATCCAATATTACTGTTTCTCATTCTATTGAGAAATAACAGGGTAACTGCAATTTTTAATTGGATATAACAACTAATTAATAGGTAGTGTTAAAAGTGATCTACATTGAAAAGCTAAAATAGTTTACATCATGTTTATTTTACATAATATATCGTGGGAGCCGTTGAAAGATAGGTGTAGAACATTCAAACATGGAAGAACAAACGTGTCCCTTTTCAGGCAACATTTGCCCTTCTAAAATATAAATTACGTAACACATATACATTAGTCGACCACATTTCCACCCTACTAATAAAAATACCCCGGCGACCATAAATAGAAGTAGAGGTTGTTAACATTGTGTTGAAGTGATTTGTTATAATAGGGGTGTATAAAAATATAGCCTATATTTTCTGTATTTCATTAGGGATTTTAAAATAAAGTGTTAGTTTGTTTGGCTGGTCTTAATTATTTAATTTATTGAAGTTGTGATAAATTGCTTTATCCACTATTCACATAATTGACAAAGTTATTAATATTAGGGAACAGCCAGGGCGAGTTAGGGAATAGATTCCAAGTTCGTAGGTATTTAAGTCAGCCAACTCAACTTAGATTTATCAGTTAGTTGATTTCACTATTTCATTTGCACATTCCTTTAAAAATTTAAAGTAATTTCCAAGTAGCTTTGGAATGGGGTTGCGAGGGCGGCGTGATCGGGTACGGACGTGTATATTATCCATGGGATTTCTTCACCTATTGTACAAAACATTAATTTATACAAAAATACCTAAACACAGGTTATTTAGATTTGCTTTAATAATAACAACTTGGGAACGGGAGTGCTCGCAAAACGCTTCGGGCGAAACTGATTAGCGAGACTAAAAACAAAACAATTTTGGGGGCAAACAATAGAGTGAAAGTGCGAAGGTATCCACCCGGGAACGGAAGAGAGGAGAACCACTGCCGCCCCTACGAGGTGCTACATCACAAAGGGGAAAGAACAGCGATCGACACAGACCACAACAACACTGAGGATGACGCAATTAAAAGCTAAATGTCGCAGGCCTAAGTAGCCATTGCAGTCCTTTGTAGTCTTTATCAGTAGTTGGTAGCACTGGTAGTCTAATAGAAAACTAGAAAAAGGGAGGGACGCGCTTTGACACTTTAACCTCCCTGAACCCAGACTAATTTCATAGAAATTACTCGCCTTTAATTAACTGACTACTTGCTTAATTGATTAATTACTTAGCAATGTTTTCATTGGTCATGCATGTAACCGTGCTGCTAGGATTTGTATTGGATGTTTATGTGATGGGGGTCGGATATGTATTTGATGTGTTGGGCGGCTCACTGCATCAAGTGGTGGACGCTGGACGTATATTCTAGGAGGACCGGCCGGCCATCCTCTACAGCCGGAGTATGCCATGCGGGCAGAGGAAATGCAGATCGGAGGATTATGCTGCGCGTGGAGTACATCATTGGGGGAGGGGATATGCAGGGCGCCGGCATACCTGGGGAGACATGGGAGATATGGGCTCGAGAAGGGTGGGATGTCCGAAGAGAGGTAGGAGGAGTGTTCGCGCTGGCTGAGGAGTCCGCTCAGAAGTCGACTGGAGATGGACAGGATGGCGAGGAGGAGGAGGCTGTAGGAGGATGAGGAGGGGGAGGGCAGAGGAGAGGGATCGAAGCAGGTGCCGGTGGGAAGGAGGACGCTGGCTATCTGGCTGTCAACGGCAGAGGGGAGGGTTAGGATGCGAAGGAGGTACAATCCAGAGTCGAGCTTCCAACTGAGTGGTAGGGCAGTGGTGGTCAATGCGGCGAGTATTAAGTGGTTGGTTGGTCAATGGGACACAAGGAGGGGGCAGTCTGTTTTGCCTTAGAACAATGGCGAGATCGGAGATTTGAGACCGGGGTTTCTTGGGGTCGGGGGCATGGTTGCATAGCGGACAGTGTGAATGGGTTTGGGAGTGAATATTAAGTGGGTTGTTAGTTATTGGGAAACTAGGAGATGTGCAATCAGTAACATTGGAACAATACATGGATGTGAAATACGATCAATGTGAACCTTCAGTAGCCTTAGAACACTACATAGATGTGAAATAAGAATACTGTGAACCTTCGATACCAAAGTTTATAGGGGCCAAATGCATAATCGCATAACGGGCAGTTTAAATAAGTTTAGGAGTAAATATTAAGTAGGTTCTTAGTCATTAGGAAACTAAGAGATGTTCAATCAGTAACCTTAGAACAATAGATAGATGTGAAATAAGATCAATGTGAAACTTTGATACCAAAGTTTATTAAGGTCAAATGTATAATCGCATAACGGACAGTAAAAATACGTTTAGGAGTAACTATTAAGTAGGTTATTAGTTATTAGGCAACTAAGAGATGTGCAATCAGTAACCTTAGAACAATAGCATGATGTGAAATAAGAACAATGTGAAACTTTGAAACCAAAGTTTATTAGGCTCAAACGCATAATCGCATAACGGTTCCGGCTACGTACTCAACAACCCCATTGATGCGTAACTTACTAAGTAGTTAACCATAGAATGGCAACGTGGGGTCACCGGTGACCCTAGACATATTCATTAACTTTATACGAATGCACCCATTGATCCGTGAAGATTGAGATATCTAGTACGAGTCTATTGAGAACTATAAGTGATTACATTTTCTTGTTGATCGCGAAAACTATATATTGCAGTGCCTATCTTATTTAACCTTACTTTACGTTAACGTTACAGAGTAATCTTTGGCGGTGACACCAAGTTTATTAGGTAAACTGGTTGATGTCCAAAGTTCTCATAATGGGATAAGTGATTAACGTAGTAAATAAAACAAAGTCGAATCCCACCAACGTAATATATTGATTAATGAAATAAAAATTAATATTCGTTAACGTTTTCAAGGCGGCAGCGCCCCATTTTCAGACTACAAAGTAATAAATAATGCTAAACAATGTCAGAAAAAGAAAAAGCAGTATACACTTACCAAGTAAGTAGGAAAAGTTTTAACAAAATATGAAATAAATGTGAAACATAACCAAACAATAATTCATCAGTCAAAAACTGAATTAAAAACCGACGTCGGAACTAAATATAATTCTTAAAACGCTTAATATATCGCGTAAAGTTACATTTTAAATTTAAAATGCAAAAAACCCATACTTAGGGCAAGATGATCAAAAATAATTAAATATCACAAGACCAAAGCAGCCATGTGCAAATACAAATTCGTGAAGAAGATGCCGAAACTAGCGACATCTAAACATCAAAGATACAAAATTCAAAAGCAAACTACAAAGGTGTGAAACTTGACTACCTACAAGAGGTACTAAACTCCTAAACTAGAGGGAATGAACATCTGTCATAACATAAAAATAATTATAAATATAACACTAAAATAGGCAACAAACTTCTAAATCCCGAGGAACAGAAAAAAGTCAACACGCTACATTAAACTATTAAATATGTAGGGAAGATTGTTAAACGTTATATCATTGAGAATATAATCAGGGTTGTCTTTAAAAGTTTTCAACGCTTTATTAATCTCCAAAATCTCGAGTAAATTTAATTGTAACCCTTTATCGCATGTGTGTAACACTTGGAAATCTAAAGTTTGGTTAATATTATGGTTAATATTATGTCATCATCATTGTGTCAGTAAAAACCATAATATTAACCAAACTTTAGATTTCGAAGTGTTACACATATGCGATAAAGGGTTACAATTAAATTTACTCGAGATTTTGGAGATTAATAAAGCGTTGAAAACTTTTAAAGACAACCCTGATTATATTCTCAATGATATAACGTTTAACAATCTTCCCTACATATTTAATAGTTTAATGTAGCGTGTTGACTTTTTTCTGTTCCTCGGGATTTAGAAGTTTGTTGCCTATTTTAGTGTTATATTTATAATTATTTTTATGTTATGACAGATGTTCATTCCCTCTAGTTTAGGAGTTTAGTACCTCTTGTAGGTAGTCAAGTTTCACACCTTTGTAATTTGCTTTTGAATTTTGTATCTTTGATGTTAGATGTCGCTAGTTTCGGCATCTTCTTCACGAATTTGTATTTGCACATGGCTGCTTTGGTCTTGTGATATTTAATTATTTTTGATCATCTTGCCCTAAGTATGGGTTTTTTGCATTTTAAATTTAAAATGTAACTTTACGCGATATATTAAGCGTTTTTAGAATTATATTTAGTTCCGACGTCGGTTTTTAATTCAGTTTTTGACTGATGAATTATTGTTTGGTTATGTTTCACATTTATTTCATATTTTGTTAAAACTTTTCCTACTTACTTGGTAAGTGTATACTGCTTTTTCTTTTTCTGACATTGTTTAG
>JABXWE010102811.1:0-17029 GCA_014611495.1 Limonius californicus | reverse complement strand
ACACATATGCGATAAAGGGTTACAATTAAATTTACTCGAGATTTTGGAGATTAATAAAGCGTTGAAAACTTTTAAAGACAACCCTGATTATATTCTCAATGATATAACTTTTAACAATCTTCCCTACATATTTAATAGTTTAATGTAGCTTGTTGACTTTTTTCTGTTCCTCAGGATTTAGAAGTTTGTTGCCTATTTTATTGTTATATTTAAAATTATTTTTATGTTATGACAGATGTTCATTCCCTCTAGTTTAGGAGTTTAGTACCTCTTGTAGGTAGTCAAGTTTCACACCTTTGTAGTTTGCTTTTGAATTTTGTATCTTTGATGTTTAGATGTCGCTAGTTTCGGCATCTTCTTCACGAATTTGTATTTGCACATGGCTGCTTTGGTCTTTTGATATTTAATTATTTTTGATCATCTTGCCCTAAGTATGGGTTTTTTGCATTTCAAATTTAAAATGTAACTTTACGCGATATATTAAGCGTTTTTAGAATTATATTTAGTTCCGACGTCGGTTTTTAATTCAGTTTTTGACTGATGAATTATTGTTTGGTTATGTATCACGTTTATTTCATATTTTGTTAAAACTTTTCCTACTTACTTGGTAAGTGTATACTGCTTTTTCTTTTTCTGACATTGTTTAGCATTATTTATTACTTTGTAGTCTGAAGATGGGGCGCTGCCGCCTTGAAAACGTTAACGAATAATAATTTTTATTTCATTAATCAATATATTACGTTGGTGGGATTCGACCTTGTTTTATTTACTACGTTAATCACTTATCCCATTATGAGACCTTTGGACATCAACCAGTTTATTTATTTAGATGTTAACAGCGTGACCTCCGAAGTGAACAAGCGAGCCGCCAGCTGTCGAAGGCAAGACTGCATCGCGCCGGTCCCGCTTCCAGCTGTCCTAGCGACCAGACCGTCTACCTTCCAGGACTGGGCCAAGGCAGTTTTAATTTGCGTTTTAGAATACCGCCAGTATTTTAGTTTATTATTGTATATAAATATTTACCGTCAGTATTTTCAGTTTATTATTATATATAGATATTTGAATCAAGTATTTTAGTTTTAAGGTAGCATTGTAAATTTTATAGAAATAAAAATTGTTAATCCAATCGATAATTCTTATTCTCCAGTGAGCCCTGGCTCTGAGTTTATCCGGCACCAGGCCGGAGTATTACAACAATAACCAATTAATTTTTGCATGTGCTGCACATTCATAGCTTACCTCTAGAAGCACGGAAAGGTAGCGTAGTTAATAATTCAGACGGGCGGTATATAATAATAATAATTTTCTGCTTCCTAGTATGTTTTCATCATTATTATTAATAATTGGTAAGTTGTGTTAAATAGTACCAAAAATCTTACATCGCGGGCTGTTTTAGATAATTGTTGAATAGCTATGACGCGCATTGGAAAAAAAATAAAAGTAGCAATAACCTGGCCTTATGTGACCCCATTGTCCTTTCAACTGTAGCGGTACGCCCTCTTTTGCTTCGTTGATGTTGATGAATTTCGAATTTGAAACACACTGTATATATCTAAAAGGCAGTGACATTTCTGCTAAACATACTATTATTCCAGTTTAGTTAGATAATACGCATCTGTGGTCATCGAAGCTACATTTTGTAAAACTAACTGAATTTCTGCATTTAAAAATAATTTTTATTTTTAAATATTTAAAGTACAATTTCCCGGGTCGCTGGGCGTAACTCCCGCTGCCGCTAAGCCTTACTAGCACAAATATACATGCATACAAACTAAATAATTCTACAAAACTTATGGTTTCTTATCTGAAAAATATTGAAAGATATTTTTTCCTTATTGTTTTATTTGATTGCTACTAAAGTTTAAGCATCGACCAGAAACAAAAATGATAAAGTAATTCCAACACCCACGATATCCTCTGTGCGAAACTGTAATAAAAATAGCATTATACGGAAGTTATCGGCAGTTATTTAATTCAATGGGGATCAGGAGCATGGGCAGAAAAGGGAATTAATTTTATTAGCATACAAAACCATCAAACAATTGATTAAGAAGAAAGAGAAACGTCAAATATAAAAGTGATAAACAATAAAGGTTGGCTAGTATATTACAAAGAACTGTGGGCTCAAGGAAAAGATGTCAATATAGAGCAAAACTCACACAGCTATCAAGAATATGAAGCAACAATAGACAACATTGAGATGTATGAATTGGAAGAAACATTAAAGTTAATGAAGAACAGAAGGCTTGCAGCAAAGATAAAACTAACGCGAACTATTTAAAAACGCCCATATAAGTGTCAAAGGAAGATTATTAAAATTCATAAACGCATGTTGGAAACAAAACAAATACCGGACGATTGGCGCACCGTGATACGCCCAATATTTAAGAAAGGAGATAGAAGTAACCCAAACAACTATAAAGGAATAAGTCTATTAAACTTTGCTTATAAGATATACTCCAAAATCATTACAAATAGATTAAAACCTTTAATAGAAACGATAGTAGAGGAAGAGCAATCGGGATTCCGGAGTGGTAGGTCATGCTCTGATAATGTATTTGTATTAAAGCAATTAATCGAAAAACACACCGAATATAAATACCAAACGTAAGAGGGGGTATTGATATCTAGTTAGCCTGGAAAGTTTCTAGTAAAGAAAAGTATATATGGTTGCTATGGTTACAACTATGATGTTTTATTAATAAGTTTGACATCCATAAGTGAAACAGTGATCAAACTGTGAATTTTCGAAAACAGCATGTCTGACAAAAAATAAAATTTAAAAAATCGAGTTTCGTTCAGTTACTAAGTATTTATTTTTGAAAGGGTTATCGGGCAAAGAAATTTTTGCTGATATGATAAAAACGTTAGGTGTTCAGTGTCCTTCATAGCCACTATTAAAACTGGGTTGCGGAATATAAAAGAGGAAGATCAGATGTGAAAGATGAACACCACCCTGGAAGACCAATTTTTGTGACCACTCACATTGATTCTGTCCATGATGTGATTTTAGAAAATCGACATATTGGGATTAAGAATATTGCAGAAGCATTGCACATTTCCTATGAACGTGTATGTCACATCATTCATTACAACTTGGGCATGAGAAAGCTTTCGGCCAAATGGATTCAAGGGGCTTGAACAACGTTGATCAGAAGCGCGTTCGATTGACAACGTCTAAGAAACTCTGCCGCCGTTTTGCAGAAGATTCCTCAAACTTTTGGATCGGCTTGTTACTATGGACGAAACGTGGATCCATCACTATGACCCAGAGACTAAAGATCAATCCAAACAGTGGAAAAAATTTGGTTCTCCACGGCCCAAAAATTCCGTATTTAAAAATCGGCTGGCACGATTCTTGCTTCAGTTTTCTGGGACAAAGATGGGATAATTCGGATAGATTATTTGGAACGGGGTAGAGCTATCACGGGAGCATTTTATACTGAGTTGCTAACTAATTTATGCAAGAAAATTGTGAAAAAACGCCGCGGAAAACTTGCCATATCTTTGCGCTTTTTGCAAGACAACGCTCCTGCTCACAAGTCGTTGATAGCCCTGCAAACAATTGATGAAATTGGTTTTAAATTGGTTGACCACCCGCCTTATTCTCCGGATTTAGCACCGTCAGACTATTATTTGTTCCCAAAACTCAAAAAACATTTGCAAGGTAAAAGATTTTCGATAAATGACGAAGCAATATGTGCCGTCGAGGAATGGTTTGCAGACGAAGAGAAAGATTTTTTAAATGGCTTAAAATTACTTTATGAACGCTAAATGTATAAGTCTTAAAGGGTATTATGCTGAATAAATAAAATTTTGTTTTGAAATATTATGGCGTTTTATATGGTAGGCTAAGTGCGTATCAATACCCCCTCTTACACGATCTTTATTGATTTTATTAAGGCATTCGATAAAGTAGATCGACAACCTGTACATAATACTAGAAAAGCAAGGTATCCCACTGCACTTAATCAATATCATAAAAAGACTCGAATATAAGTATTATTGGCAATAAAGAGGAGAAAGCGTAAACAAACTTAGGATTACAACAAGAGTGCAGCTTATCGCCCATACTTTTTAATGTTTACCTTGACGATGCTACCGTCGGCGATTATAAATTGCAGCGGCGGTCAGCGTTTCTATAATCCTTACATGTAAATTGCAGCTAATGGCCATGTATGGGTTCGCAGTAACTATGTAAATTGCAGCGTACGGCCAACAAAGAACGTTAATCTTACCTGTAAATTACAGTGGCAATTTTTTTATGAAAACATACTGAGTTAAACTTGAAACAAACAGTAGATTATTTATACTGCATTATCTATACTAATATATGTATATATATATATTGTCATAAACGTTCAGGCCAAAGAAGTGGCTCCACGTTTACAGTGTCATTTTCTGACAAAGTTGATAAAAGGTCCACATTGGGACTGACATTACTAAATTAATTTTAAAATTTGACATTGACAGAAATATTTTATTTTGACAAATAAATTTAATTACTCAGAATTTTGAAAAAAAAATGTATGAAACCAAAGTTTATAATATTCTATACAACTTGCCAAAAACAAAACGCTAGCTAAAAAAATTAGTCGAAGAGCTAAGAGACTAATCTCTTTGGAGTCGGTTCACTATTAAGGGTAACTTAATGATTCGTATGTAAATAAACAATATGTGTAATTACCAGCCCACACAAGGACTACAATACTGGTACGAACTCTTTCGCCCTGCTTCAGCTGACCTAAATATATATATATCAAAATAACAATCTATGTACAAGGTAACTCTAACTGCTTCTCAGAAGTTCTCTGCGCTCCTTACTCCAATCTTTTTATCAGACAATCTTACAAAGTGACGTTAAAACTTGCCTTGTTTCCTATTGTCGTTCACGTCTCCTCCCCGATCTCAAAACTGGATACTCCAAATAATTTGTTTATTAAAAAGACATTTTCATTTTCAAAAAAGGTTTACTTGTCATGTAGTTTTTCTAATATTACAGTTCTTCTAAATGCTTTAAATTCTAAAAGTATTTTTCTTCCAGATTTTCAAAAATACAACTTTTTCAATTATTTTTATACCAATATCAATAATAAAAACAACAGCTAAAATTACCAAGGAAAATTGTAACACCAGGATACTAGTTTTTAAAATAAATAAATTATAACTTTGTCAAATATAAAAACATTTTGATATTAACATAATTTTTTTATAAGCACGACGAAAAACCAAATAAAAACCAAGTCAATCGAATAACCTCACAAGTAATGAAACACTTCAACCCCGCATGTTCCAACACAAATTCCCACACTATTTCTTTTCGCTTAAAAACTCCCATCATAGTACTCCAAATATCCATCAATGTATTAACTTCCTGCATTCCATCCGAATCCTTGTATATTTTATAAAATGTTATTGTTTAATAGGTTCGAGCTTGGCTTGCAATCGGCTTAAATTCATCACCAGCATAATAATACGTGTGTGATCCGGCAAGACACACATTGTTTAACCAAAAAAATTACCGAATCTCAAATTGTTGGTAAAACGTACGCAACCCTTCGACTAAACTAAAAGAACTGCAATCTAGGATTCCATGACATAAGCCCCCTTTTGAAATTTAATAAAAAAAAATAACGTATTACTACAATTAAATTAACATTTTAATAAAATAAAAGAATAACAAATTTTTTTTACAAAACTATCGTTTTTTTTTTAATAAATTTCAAAACATGATGAACAAATCAAAAAATAACATGTGCCTAGATATACCAAACAATAAACAAGTCAAAATGTCAAATTGCAAGTTGTACAAAACTTTCATAACCTCAAAAATATTATGCTTGTCAAAATAAACTTCAAACATGAAACTTTGCTAAAAACATAACCATAAACTATTTTGTAATTATTTAAAATATAACCGAACAAAAGTTAACTGTTTACTATTCTACATCATTAAAAATTTTTATATAAAATCAAGGTAGTTAGTTAATTTATATTTAGACAACATTTGAAAATTTTTCACCTTTATATGGAAATATCACTGAAATATGAAATCTTCCTCTTATTTGGTCTTTGTTTATATGTTTAAGTTCATACGTGTTCCCTTCGTTGAATATTTTATTTATAATATAGGGCCCTTCATATGCCAATTGTAGTTTGGCACATACTTGTTCTGGTCTATTTGAGGTCTTTAAACTTTTAACAATTACTAAATCATTAATCTTAAACTGTATCCTTTTCCTAATCTTCCTGTTTTGTTTTTCTTCATATTTATCATTTGTTTTATTGATTTTTCTTCGCGCTTTCTCCAAAAGCTCTATTATTTCTTGATTCCCCTCCATTTCTCTCCATGGTCTTTCTGGCATAATTCTTTTACATAAGGTAATTGGACAAACCTCTGTTACTGTATTTGGTACATTATTTATCCTCTTTATAATAATTTTATTCATCAACATATAATTGGTTTCCACTTTAATTCTTCTTCTTTATTCTCGTACATAACTGGATAACTTTATAATTCAAAGACTTATCATCTTTCACCTTAACATATCTTCTTGACAGTTCATAAAATTCTGATTCCTAATCCGTAGGATAATTAAATATCTTTCATTTAATCATGGGCCTTCGTTTATAATAATTTCTTTTAATTCTGGTTTAATATCAATTAATCCACCTTAACATCAATATATCTCCATCAATAACTCCAATTATTTGTAGAACCCTCTTTCGGTATTCTTACAATTTAATATATAATAATATCATTTCATATATAATAATTACCATATCATATCATCTCAATTAAAAATATTTATAACCATTTCAAATTCCATTATCACTTACTAATCACCCATTTTAAAATTATAATATCTTCTTATCTTCATCATATTTCTCTTCTTCTTACTTACTGTCATCAAATCTATGCTTTATTATCTTCTTAATGAACCTCTTGATCATCTCCAAATTATTTTTCGTTATCTTCACATTTTTAAACAAACTCAGCTACTGTATCCATTAAAGTATCCACCATTTTATATCCAATTCCATTGTTAATAATAGTTAAAATTATTATCATTACAAGCCTTTATTATAATTATTGTTATTATTGTTTGTCATTCTAATTATCATCTTCATTATTCTTGTGGTTATTTTTATTCTTGTCCATTCTATAAATATTTCCTCCTTTGTAATCTTTATCCATTTTCGTTGCTTGTTTCATCATCCAATTTCCAAATCTTGCTAGGTCTTCTTAATTAACCTTAATTTTTATTAAAATAGGCGGAGGTTCCGGAGGCGGCTTCGGAAACTTTGTAGTCTTCGAAGGCATTCTTGTTTTCCTATTCGAAAACATCCCCCTATGTTTGTTTACTATTTTCATCTGCCTAACTAACTTAATTAATTTTATTTTATTGAACATAAAATTGTCATAAAATTTCATTTCCCTTTTATGATTATGCATCAATAAATAATTCATATTATTATCCAAATTGTCAAACCCTATTACAAAATTATTTATAAATCCTACTCCCCATTTAAATTTTTCTTTCACTTCAAATTTTGGCAACATCTCATGGTTAATGTTTGGCTCCACTTGTATATAATTTGCCCCCGAATAAACTCTTCCTGTACCTTGTTCAATCTTACTAAATTTCTTGTCCACCTCGTCCATAAATTTTCCTGAGTTAACTTGTATCTCATAAACTTTTTCATTTAGATTTTTAAAATTTCTTTGAACTTCCTCTTTGTTTTCTTTAATATCCTTGTGGTGTTGATTAATCGCATCAGCCATCTTATCAATATGAACTTGTGTCTGTTCCATTTTACTTTCGACACCTAATTTGAACCCTTCCAACTCCTGTTCTTTTTCTTCCCATCTTAAACTTACATCTTCCTTAAATTTTATGAAATTTTCTTCAAGCAGTCCTGTTTTAACACACAAATTTCCTTTCGTTTCTTCTACGTACCGTATAATTTCATCAGTCTTTGCCAGCAATCTATCCTCCATTGCTTTGTTTTCCTTCTTAAGTTCCTGTTTAACCTCTTCTGTCTTTGTTTGTAGTCTGTTTTCCATCTCTCTCATTTCTTGTTTATTTTCTTTTATTAACCTGTCTTCCATTTCTCTCATTTCACCTATCATTTTATTATCCCTCTTTTCATTTTCCATCTTTATTTCCTTAAGCATTCTCATAATTTGTTCCATATCCGTTTTCTCTTGTTTTCCCTTTGTAGCATCTTCCTTTTCCACTTCCTCTGTCCTCTCGCTATCTTGAATTTCCTCCTGCTGTGGTTCTTCACATACTGCTTTATCTACTTCCATACTTCCTGATTCTTGTTTACTAAATTCAGTTTCTTTTCTAGTTTTACTTCGTGTTTGCATAAAACCTTATTATTTATTTATAATTATACTATGAATGGATTAAGTTTTTTATTAATTAACTACCTTTAATCCTTTACTTTTAATTAACAAAATCTATGTGTATCAAATCGAATAGATTTTAAATAACCAAATAGTTCAGTAATCAAAGTCTAAATTTTCCTCTTCGTTAGGCACCTATATTTCTTGTTTTAATCACTAGAGTAGTTTTTATTATCGCCCCACGTTGATGCGCCAAATTTTCTGTCATATACGTTCAGGCCAAAGAAGTGGCTCCACGTTTACAGTGTCATTTTCTGACAAAGTTGATAAAAGGTCCACATTGGGACTGACATTACTAAATTAATTTTAAAATTTGACATTGACAGAAATATTTTATTTTGACAAATAATTTAATTACGCAGAATTTTGAAAAAATGTATGAAAACAAAGTTTATAATATTCTATACAACTTGCCAAAGACAAAACGCTAGCTAAAAAATTTAGTCGAAGAGCTTAGAGACTAATCTCTTTGGAGTCGGTTCACTATTAAAGGTAACTTAATGATTCGTATGTAAATAAACAATATGTGTAATTACCAGCCCACACAAGGACTACAATACTGGTACGAACTCCTTCGCCCTGCTTCAGCTGACCTAAATATATATCAAAATAACAATCTATGTACAAGGTAACTCTAACTGCTTCTCAGAAGTTCTCTGCGCTCCTTACTCCAATCTTTTTATCAGACAATCTTACAAAGTGACGTTAAAACTTGCCTTGCTTCCTATGTGGTGCTTGTCGTTCACGTCTCCTCCCCGATCTCAAAACTGGATACTCCAAATAATTTGTTTATTAAAAAGACATTTTTATTTTCAAAAAAGGTTTACTTGTCATGTAGTTTTTCTAATATTACAGTTCTTCTAAATGCTTTTAAATTCTAAAAGTATTTTTCTTCCAGATTTTCAAAAATACAACTTTTTCAATTATTTTTTTACCAATATCAATAACAAAAACAACAGCTAAAATTACCAAGGAAAATTGTAACACCAGGATACTAGTTTTTAAAATAAATAAATTATAACTTTGTCAAATATAAAAACATTTTGATATTAATATAATTTTTTTATAAGCACGACGAAAAACCAAATAAAAACCAAGTCAATCGAATAACCTCACAAGTAATGAAACACTTCAACCCCGCATGTTCCAACACAAATTCCCACACTATTTCTTTTCGCTTAAAAAACTCCCATCATAGTACTCCAAATATCCATCAATGTATTAACTTCCTGCATTCCATCCGAATCCTTGTATATTTTATTAAATGTTATTGTTTAATAGTTCGAGCTTGGCTTGCAATCGGCTTAAATTCATCACCAGCATAATAATACGTGTGTGTGATCCGGCAAGACACACATTGTTTAACCAAAAAATTACCGAATCTCAAATTGTTGGTAAAATGTACGCAACCCTTCGACTAAACTAAAAGAACTGCAATCTAGGATTCCATGACAATATATATATATATATATATATATATATATATATATATATATATATATATGTAGACACTGACCGGCATAAAAGACCGCCACCCAACATTTTTCAATTTTTGAATATTATTTTTACAAAAACACAGGAAGTAAGCGAATGGTTAATATCCAGCAATGTTTATTAAGTAGTTTTTACAAATTTTTAACCTGTTAGACAAAATAAAAATTGAGAAACGACGAAAACGTAAAAAAACAAATAACTGTAGGAAGACGACTAACTTACAGTATTCTGGTATCAACAGTTTACTTAAAGTTATTGCTTCTAATACCGTGTGTTTCCAACTCGAGCACGAATAACTTCATTTAGTTAACGAGGCATGCTGTTTATCAATCCTCGTATATCCTCTTCGGGAATTTGATCCCACTCTTCTAGCAGAGCAACTCAAAGCTCGTTTAGGCTGTTTGGTGCTACTAAACGACCTCTGATTGCTCTCCCCAGCTTATCCCATAAGTGTTCTATGGGATTTAAGTCTGGACTGTGTGCAGGTCAAACCAAACGATTTATTTGGACTTCCTCCAAGTACCCGCTTACACATCTGGCAACGTGCGGTCGAGCATTGTCTTGCATTAAGAGAAAATTTTCTCCAATAAAAGGGGCAAACAGGACCACACGTTCTTCTAAAATTTCGTTGATATACCGCGCAGCCGTTAGAGAACAAACGACGACAACAACGACAAATTCTGTACGGGCTTCAGAAGAAATACCTGCCCATACCATAATCGAGCCTCCATTAAAACTTATCCTGGGAGTAAAAGTGCAAGGTGCGTATCGTTCTCCGGGCCTCCTCCACACTCTTTCACGTCCATTAAAACCTTTTAGACAAAATCTCTACTTGTCCGTAAAGAGAACCTGACCCCACTGTTCTTCAGTCCAGTTTAGATGTTGTCGAGCAAAAGTCAGATGGGCTATGCGATGTTGCGGGAGCAATTCTGGGCCGTGCAGTGGTCTACGAGCAGATAATCAAGCTTCGGCAAATCTTCTAACCGTTCTTTCGCTGACATTAACATCCCGCACTCGTTGAAGATTTTGTTGGACTTCAACAGCGGTACAATGCCTATTTCTTAAAATCATCGAGACCATATACCGGTCATCACACAACGGATTGGATCTTCTACCGCCCGAACCAGGTCTCCTGGTGAAGCTGCGAGTTTCTTGACAACGTCTTAAGGCATCACGGAGAGTAGAACGGGCTGCTCCGAGAACTTTAGCAACATAGGACATGGAACGACCATCCTATATTAAAGCTACTGCTTTAGTAACATTTATAGCACTTAAAACCATCGTGTGCGGCAAAGAACAGTTTAATCACCTTCAACTGATCAACAATTACAGAAATATGACATATGCAGCTGTTAAACAATTGAACGGGAGGCATTGTTTGTAAGTTAAACAATTGCAAAAATCACTATCAAAGCGCATTTGTGATAGTTTAACGTTATAAAAGATAGGTATTACCTTATTTTTAAGTGCCTAAACATATTGAAACGTAACATTAAATATCGAAATATTGAAAATCTGTAGGGTGGTGGTTTTTTCTGCCGGTCAGTGTATGTATATATTGTAGTGTGATAGGTGTATAAAATTTAAAAGAGTGAGAGTGAATGTGTACGTTGACGTGACGTGTGCCCCACGTTGTGGAAGCCAAAAATTTATGCTGTGTGACACCTTTGTAAATATGATTATAAATATAAATTGTAAACTTGTTAATAAAGAGATGAAAGCTAAATATGAAAATGTAATCACCTACACACAACAAAAATGTGAATTGAGACTCTAATAAATATAATTGCATGAATTTTGAAATGAAATGATAATTAAATTGTTAAAATAAATCTCAGGGTTCAATAAAATGAAGGTTGCAAGTTTAGGCTCGTTTTACAGGGGATTAAAGAATAACAATGAATTAATATATCAATGAAATTTAAATTAATAAAAGTAACAGAATAACTTAAATTTGGAATAAACACAAACGCCTTTGCAATTATTTTTCGAAAATGAAGCATGTAGGTACAATGAACACAAATACAATAAAATAATCTACTTATCAAAAGGATATGAAACAAATTTTACACCAAGTAGACTAACCTTGAGATGGCTTTTTCTTATACAAGATGAAAATACCACGGCGCCGGTCTGCCTTAAATTTGTCCAGTATGTCTGCCATTCATCTGCGTCGTTGTGTTCGGTCGATGTCCAAAACTGCCTATAATTCCATAATTCGGTCTTGAATGGCCTCCCAATCAACACAGGAATATCCCCAATGTTACAGGATACAGGTAAGTGATAGCTTTTACCTTTGATAGTTAAATCTGAAGCAATCGTAATCCCAAATATGATGTCTCAATACTTTATAGGTTATGTGATGGTATCAACAGATTGTATGAACTTATTGATCCTTGATTCCCAGTTAATAATCAATGGATTATCAGACAGACGAAGCACTTTAACAGTCTAATTCAGGTGAACATAGCACTTGACGGAACCAATTCAATTGGGTAAGTATTAACTTTGTTTCAATTATAAACGTAGTTGAAATTATACGAAGCACAGGTAAATAAGACACTTGAACTCTATTAAGCATTTATTTCACATATGCAACTGGAGATAAACGATGACAATAACAATACACACGTAGGTTACAACACAAAATTCAGTTACGAAATCAAATTAATAAGAAATTTACGAGTGACAAATAGCAAGTTGTTTACAAGTGGTGTTAATAAGTAACTAAGTATCAAGTAAGTGACGCTCATTTTACAAAATTCTCTTTATATAGGCTCGCAACAAAAAACACACGTTTCCATGGAAACAATACAAAACTTTGCATTTTAAAACAAAATAATAACAATCACGCTTGTCAACACTAAATTTCAGCCAATGGGAGGCGAGTATCAAATTGGACCAAATTTACATGAAATTCAAATAATTAAAATAACTTTCTTATGAACCATGCTAGGAAAAAACTAAAATGAGATTTGGAATCTGCATAAAAAATGGAAAATTTCAATACCTCAAACGATGCATAAAAAAATAAACCCTAACCAAACTAATATAAACAAAAACTATAAACTAATAACAAATACTCAAATTAACAATAAACAATCACACAAACATACTAAATTAATCTACACACACCCTACTATCATAAAAAATTCATTTTAAGCTAGTACACACACACACAAATAACAAGAATTTAAGCAATTAAGAAACTTTCAAGGTCACAAAGCACACAAATCTAAATAAATAAATAAATACAATGTTGTTTCACACAAATTAAACACTAAAAGATGCCCTGTCTCATAATACAACTGTTTTTCACACAAAATTTCCCTTTAGAATACAACAAAAATCCAAAATTTGCAGAAGCATCATGAAAAATGTAGAAATTTGCTGAAGGCATAAATATTTAAATAAATACAGTATTGTTGTTAACGAAAACATGACGAAAGGCAACTACATCACCAATAGTAACATAACACTTAATCAAATACTAGTTCTAAACATTAAAAATCCATATTTCAGGCAAATTCATAAATCGTCGATGACATATCAAGTATTTTATAAATAAATAATCAAATACATCTTTGAAGCTAGAGGAAAAACGTCGTAAGGTTGCCTCTTATGCCAATACACATTTATACAACATAAAACAATTCAAATAAGCACATACATGTGTTAAAAGTAACAATCTTAACCTGATCTGTCAAATCGTAACAACAAATCCTAATGTTCTTTGAAATTACAGCACAAATTCAAGAAAAAATCATTGCAAGGCTGCAACATAACATCTAGAAAGAAAAACCAAGGCAAAAATCCCGGAGGATACACGAAAAAACCTGCAATTCCAATTTATTACATCCCGAAGGATCATCCGTAAGAAAACGAATAGCCTCGTTTCAAATTTGTGTGTGTGTGTGACTCATTATCATAAAGAAAAGCTACATATGGCTTCTATGCATGATAATTAATAAGAATTTAGATATTTTGGAGGGTGTAACATAGCAATATATGTAATATATTTTCTTTTACGGGATAGTTGGGGTGTGAAATATGTCTTTAAAAACGCAGTGTATATATAATGAAAATACATATGATAAACATGTTTATTGTACAACATTAACACGTTTAAAAACTCAAAATGATTAATTTATACTTGCCATAAAGATAAGCGTAAGATAGTTAAATGTTAGAAGATGTAAAAATAAACTAAATATGTATATATGTCCCACAGATAATTTCTATAATAAGAATTAATATAATAATTTAATATGTGCATTTCCTACGAAAAATCCCAATCAATGGTTATTTCAAAAGACCCCATTAGGTGCAAGCTAGCAGTGGATGACAATATAATACAACAAATATCAAGATTCAACTATTTAGGAGTAACCATATCAAGCGATCGATATGTCAAAGAAGAAGTTCGGACACAAGCCAATAAAGCAGCAAAAATTGGTGGATGCCTCAGAGAAACCATCTGGACTAAGAAAACCATGAGTAATGAAAGCAAA
This sequence comes from Limonius californicus, assembly GCA_014611495.1. NCBI lineage: Eukaryota > Metazoa > Arthropoda > Insecta > Coleoptera > Elateridae > Limonius > Limonius californicus. The sequence continues at coordinate 2,611 of JABXWE010102811.1, read as the reverse complement.
AGACGAATTTATAAGATTTATTAAGGGAGTCACACTTAGAGACAGGATAAGGAGTGAACAAATAAGAGAAGAACTAGGAATACAAGATGTGGTAAGATGGACGAGGACACGAAGAAGGCTTTGGCGAGACCATGTGGAGAGAATGCCTGAGGAACGATTAGCCAAATGGGCTGAAACACAAAGACCTAATACCCGCAGACCATTGGGCAGACCTCCAAAACGTTGGAAGGATAGCTGGACCTCAGCATCACAAGAGGCATACCAACAATAATTAACAGAAAACACAGGACACAGTCCTATTTGAAAGTAAAAGAAGAAGAAGAAGATAATTTTTGTTAAAAAATTTTTATTTAATTTCAGCTGCATTGCGAAATATCATACTTGGTGCCACAGAACTGGAAATTTTATCTCCTACGAAACTATGGGTCCGAATGACCGTAGAAGGACTTGAGAAGTCGCTGTAAAAAACACTGTCTTCATACTTTTTGTGAGTACATAGTTTGTTGTATTTAAAATATTTGTCTAATAATAAATAGGAATTATTTGCTAATGCATTTTCTATTTACTAATTCTATAAGAACTAAAATGATCATCTTAATTCAAACCATAATAGGTTCTCTTATAGATACACTTAAAGAGTATTTTTTGAGAGAACGAGTAGTTAAGTCTTAGTTGTGTTCTTCACTTCACTTGTTACTGTCAATATGGATTCTTTTGCACATCCTTTAAGAATACTTTCTTGGAATGGTATAAAGGTTATTCACAAGGCATATTTTGAGGAGATGCCCAAAAGACGACTTTCAAGGAAAATTTTTGGGTATGTCAGAGATGACTATTAAAGTTAGCTTTTGGGTATGTGGTGAAGGTTCGCTATCGTACATCTTCTATGGTTAACCGAAAGACGACTTCAAGGTTAGCTTTTGGACGTCTTCTATCGTTAACCTTCCAGCGAACTTGAGGATGCTTTAAGGTTGCTCTATGTTTAACTAATTTGTGACATAGTTAACCTACAGGTTAACTTTTGATTGATTAATGGCGACCTTGTATTTTTCAGAGGTTTTATTTTATTTACCTTGGGTAATTATGTGGGTAATATGGCGCCCATGAGAAAAAAAGGTGAAGTATCGTATGTCTGAAAATAGTTGGCTCAAAATATTTTAATTGAATTTCTTGTGTCTGCGTGTGTAAGAATATCGAGTTTTAATTGAATAACTGTAGTAATAAAAAATTCAGTAAAGAGTTTCTAAAAAACAACAATTTTCAGTTTTTTCAGGATATATCAAAAGTTCTTGCACATATCCTAAAAATCAATACATTTTCGTAATTTAACTTAGTATCTTTTAAAGTAAATTTCCGTGTACATCATCTGATCTCGGACATCCTGTAAAGGAGTTCCAATTTTTGTTTGTGACATTCACCTATCAAATGACAAGGACTGATTTGTAATTAAACCCGAGTAAATTTACAACATATATAAATAAACTTTAAATTTTCAATTACGCAGAGGTAGTTACTTACCTACTGTGTTAAAGGCTGTTTTACCATCTGTAAAAATTAAATAACCATCATGGATTTATTAGCTATTAAATTGCATCTTCACAAGGCCAAACTGACTTTCTCTTTCTATGTAATACGTATGCCTGTAAAGAGTTAACCGGAAGCTACTTAATGTACGGTAGTGTAATCAATATTCCCATTTACAAGACGATATCTGTACATAATGTGGTACTGATAGTGAGATGAGAATGAGGTCTTAACACCCAGTCGTTAGTGTACTTCTAGCATACAGTAAATCCAAGGTGGAAAATTGAAGAAATGAACCTAAGCATGTCAATGGGCATTCAGATGTTTCTCACAGCCCACTAGCAATATCCAGACATGTAATCAGGCCGCAATCAGCGTGACAAAACACGATCTTAATTGTCGCCTTGTGAAAACACTAATTTCATTATAATTTCTATTATGATTATTACAGTTTTGTAATTTGAACGAATAATTGAGTGGTTCCGTGTGCAACTGGACTAGACGTGCGTTCCGTTTAATTGCGATGTTCGAATGCGCATTTCCAAACTGCCATCAAATTCTACCTGAACTATGAACTCCTGTAATTGTTTTGTGTTTATAGGTGTGCTTTAGATTGACAAGTTATGCTTCAGTAAATGCTTACTCTCAAATGTGTAATTTGATGTTATACTATTGGAAATCATTATATCTGACAGGTTAGGTACGCTTTTGAAATACATTCTTGTTCTTGTAGATTGTGAAACTGCTAGAAATTAAGGTCTTTTTACTTTATCCATTAAATATTATTTTGTAGTTTATGCCGAAAGAGCCTTAATAAACATTTTAATTATTTGTCTCTAAAATATAATTTGCTTGTAACTTATTGAAACTTGATGTAAAGTTAAAAATCTTAGTTCATTGTAAATATCTTGTGGAAAAAAATATACGAAATATAGAATCGCTTTTATAGATTATAGAAAAGCGTTGAATACTATTGAAACCTGGACAATATGAATAAAGAAACCTCCATATACAGACAAACTGAAGAATACAAAAAATATATAAAGTAACTATAAGTAGAAAGCAAGACAGGGAGATGGACGAGGAT
>JABXWE010102810.1:0-10861 GCA_014611495.1 Limonius californicus | reverse complement strand
GGTAACTTTTTGGTTTTTAAGATTGGTGACATTTGCTTTCACTTTGGTCATAAAACGACAAATGTCAGATGTCGAATATACATAACCACAAACTCTATCAGAAATTTTGAATTTCTACATAACAAGTATCTCAAAGTAGATAAAATAGTATATTATACTCGTTTCATAACGGGCATTATAGCACTTGTTCCATTGGAGCACTCCTCGCTACGCTCGTCGTGCACCAAACCCACGCCTGCTACAATAAGCCCGTTATGAAACTCGTATAATAATATACTATTTTGATAACAGACAATTATATTTAAATAATTTGGTGATGAGAATTTGCTGATAAATATGCTGATTTGGGTACAAATCTGATTATGTAGCAAGGGGTTAGACTTGCTGGTGATTGTGTGTGAATAAATAAGTAATTGTAATCACATAGTCTAGTAACAAAAATTTGGTGACTAATTTGTTATTCTGGAGACAAACCCGATAATTTGGTAATCAAAATCGGAATAATTAGATGACCGATTAAATCATACCCTATTATTATTTATAAGAAAATTGTTGCATTTGCATTTCCTAGAGTTTATCACGACAATACTTGATAGTTAGGTAGTTACAATCGAATTAAACATTTGAAAATACCCGAATATTTTTCAATTTTGACTTAGAAACGTCTTCGTGGGTATCCTCTTACTCAGATTTATTGTGATAAAAAAAATGTTTCCTGCACTTTAATGAATTAATTTCCATTAATTTTAAACCAGCTGAATGATCAAGCATATTTTCGAATTCTGGGAATGTTTGAAATAAAAACACTATTTGGTAAGAATAATAAAATTTGTTCACAATGTCAGGTCCTTCACTCTAGGTAATAACGTTCTCGCTAGGTGTCTACAAAAATGCAATTAAAAATAATCACACATAACATCATTATTACAAGCGCGGAAAATCAGTTAGAATAATTACAAGTTACCACAGTGTGCATAACGAGAAACAGTTATTCAACCGCTATATTATTGATTATGGCTTTTTAATAGCACATTGTGTTGGTTACCTGGGGTAAAATCTCGTTGTTAAGAGGCGCTTGCTCTATGTTGATATTCTTCGTCTGCATTCTTCACGGCATCTGCAACAAAAATTCTGCAAATAACGACAGCAAACCATGTAGTTAATTTTCCAATGAATCATTATGGAATTTATTGTTAAACCTTTAAGCCAATTGAGAAATGAGTTTCAAAATGAATTAACTCACCTAGTGTGACACTACAAATGTAAGTACGTGATCACAACTGAAATATCAACAACAATAACAAAGTATTGAATGTATTGAAGGTTGTACTGAATAATTATTAATGAAAATTATTTTTGTTATAACATGTATCCTTTCAAAAACAATGTTTACCTTGGAACATTTGGTATTTCTTTTTTAATTTCTTGGAAGCATTTGGGTTATTTGGAGTTGCAATTGAATATTTACACGTATTACATATTTTTATATTTCATACATGTGTCACAAAATGTAAGACACGTGAAAATTGAATTTGTTTAATTACGGAAAACCTCAAGTAACTAATTAAGGGTGGAGGACATTTAGTGTTTCAACTCTGTTAGAAATGTTAATTATGCTACTACAGGTAATTTGATTATAAAAAAAATTGGCAATACATTTTTATTAAATAATTTAGAATAAAGCAAATTTTTCACTCTAGAAACAACGAACAAATATAAAGCAGTAATAAATTTGAAAACTGTAATAAATGTGAAACTTTATTACTTCGTAAGCGCTGCCATACTACGGATTTTTCTAAAACTAACTACGAGTTGCAGCTTTCTAAATAACGGCAGCGTTTCATGCTAGTCTGAAGAGCAGCTGTTAGATGGCGCAGGGCTCTCGACTTCTACTTTGCGAGAAATTTGAAACTCAAAAGTCCTTACGAATCTACATTATTAATATTGTTCATACTAAGTGAATTTTTTTCGCTATTATTACTTCAAGAGTACCTCTAAAGAAGCTTAAATTCTGAATACAAAATAATGCATGACTGATAAGGATTAAGAATTTTGAATGCAACCAACCGTACAGTTCTGTATTCCTGCTCCTAATAATTATATTTACCGTGAAGGTAAATTTCTTCGATAGTGACAAGTAGGTAATTACTCTAAAATCAAATATATTTTTACACAATTTGTGAAATTACAATCTATAGAAAAGTGAAGAGATAGGTGTCGTTTGTGGCAAACTCCACGTTACCTACTTAATTAGCCCGTATTGGATACAATCAGATAATGACTTACACTAAATTACCGAATAAACGTAAAATTAACTTGTGTCAACTTGTTGTGTTTAAACAATCAGTTTGCAATATACCGTATTTAAAATTAAAATTAAGGTGATCTATAAAAATTTAAAACGGGTTGCATTACAAAAGTATATGGGATTACTATGAATAACCTTGTCTATATACTTAATATAATAAACGTTTTTATATTTAGTATTTTACATTAGGTAGTATTTGTATCTGAATAATTTCTTTTTCTTTATCTTCTTCTTGTAAGGCTTGTCCTATTGTTTCTTAACTTTGTTTCTTAATTTCCCTGTAACGTGAATGCCCAACAATTATTCCATATTTATGATCCATTGTTACCTGACTTTGCCTCTTAATTGTCCTGCAATGTGGATGTCCAGCAATCATTCCGTCTTATGTCCTATTGTCTCCTAACTTTGTTCCTTAATTGTCCTGTAACGTGGATGTCCAATAATCATTCCATCTTTATGTCCTATTGTTTCCCAAATTGCCTCTTAATTATCCTGTAGCAAGTAGGTATGTCCAGGAATCATTCCATATTTACGTCCTATTGTTTCCTGACTTTGCCTCTTAATTGTCCTGCAAAGTGGATGTCCAGCAATCATTCCGTCTTATGTCCTATTGTCTCCTAACTTTGTTCCTTAATTGTCCTGTAACGTGGATGTACAACAATCATTCCATCTTTATGTCCTATTGTTTCCCAAATTGCCTCTTAATTATCCTGTAGCAAGTAGGTATGTCCAGCAATCATTCCATATTTACGTACTATTGTTTCCTGACTTTGTCTCTTAATTGTCTTGTAACGTGGATGTCCAGCAATCATACCATCTTTATGTCCTATTGTTTCCTAATTTTAATTCTTAACTTTCCTCTGACGTGGATGTCCAGCAATCATTCCATCTTTATGTCCTATTGTTTCCTAATTTTAATTCTTAACTTTCCTCTGACGTGGATGTCCAGCAATCATACCATCTTTATGTCCTATTGTTTCCTAATTTTAATTCTTAACTTTCCTCTGACGGTGATGTCCAGCAATCATTCCATCTTTATGTCCTATTGTTTCCTAATTTTAATTCTTAACTTTCCTCTGACGTGGATGTCCAGCAATCATTCCATCTTTATGTCCTATTGTTTACTAATTTTGATTTTTAACTTTCCTCTGAGGTGGATGTCCAGCAATCATTCCATCTTTATGTGCTTTTGTTTCCTAATTTTGATTCTCAATTTTCCTCTAACGTGGATGTCCAGCAATCATTCCATCTTTATGTCCTATTGTTTCCTAAATTTGTCTCTTAATTATCCTGTAATGTGGATATCCAGCAATCATTTAATCATTATGTCCTATTGTTTCCTCACTTTGTTTATTAAATGTCCTGTAACGTGGATGTCCAACAATCATTCCATCTTTATGTCCTATTGTTTCCCAAATTGCCTCTTAATTATCCTGTAGCAAGTAGGTATGTCCAGCAATCATTCCATCTTTATGTCCTATTGTTTCCTAAATTTGTCTCTTAATTATCCTGTAACGTGGATATCCAGCAATCATTTAATCATTATGTCCTATTGTTTCCTCACTTTGTTTATTAAATGCCCTGTAACGTGTATTCCAGCAATCATTCCATATTTATGATCTATTGTTTCCTGCCTTTGCCTCTTAATTGTCCTGTAAAGTGGATGTCCAGCAATCATTCCGTTTTATGTCCTATTGTCTCCTAACTTAGTTCCTTAATTGTCTTGTAACGTGGATGTCCAGCAATCATTCCATCTTCATGTCATATTGTTTCCCAAATTTGTCTCTTAATTACCCTGTAACATGGATATCCAGCAATCATTCCATCTTTATGTCCTATTGTTTACTAATTTTGATTTTTAACTTTCCTCTGAGGTGGATGTCCAGCAATCATTCCATCTTTAAGTGCTTTTGTTTCCTAATTTTGATTCTCAATTTTCCTCTAACGTGGATGTCCAGCAATCATTCCATCTTTATGTCCTATTGTTTCCTAAATTTGTCTCTTAATTATCCTGTAACGTGGATATCCAGCAATCATTTAATCATTATGTCCTATTGTTTCCTCACTTTGTTTATTAAATGTCCTGTAACGTGGATGTCCAACAATCATTCCATCTTTATGTCCTATTGTTTCCCAAATTGCCTCTTAATTATCCTGTAGCAAGTAGGTATGTCCAGCAATCATTCCATCTTTATGTCCTATTGTTTCCTAAATTTGTCTCTTAATTATCCTGTAACGTGGATATCCAGCAATCATTTAATCATTATGTCCTATTGTTTCCTCACTTTGTTTATTAAATGTCCTGTAACGTGTATTCCAGCAATCATTCCATATTTATGATCTATTGTTTCCTGCCTTTGCCTCTTAATTGTCCTGTAAAGTGGATGTCCAGCAATCATTCCGTCTTATGTCCTATTGTCTCCTAACTTAGTTCCTTAATTGTCTTGTAACATGGATATCCAGCAATCATTCCATCTTTATGTCCTATTGTTTCCTCAATTTGTTTCTTAAATGTCCTGTAACGTGGATTTCCAGCAATCATTCCATCTTTCTCTCTCATTGTTTGTGGTTTTCCAATCATTGCTATTTTTGCTATTTTGTGGTCGTACATCTTGTATACGCGGTTCCATCATGCTCTTCTATTTTGCCCCCGTTTGAGGACATCTTGGACTTCGCACCTGCTTCTTATATCTTGTCCTCGTATCCTATCCCGCAGTGTTAGGCCGCTTATGGATCTAAATGTTTTCATTTCTGTTCATCTTAGCAGTCGTTTCGTTTGTATAGTGTCGGCTCTGGTTTTTCCAGCGTAGATCATAACGGGCCTAACAGATGTTTTCTATTATACACGTTTTGTTCTGGGTGGACATGTGTTTGTTTCTCTAGATAATGTCATTTAAAAGGCTGCAGCCTTCATTGTTTGACTCCTGGCTTCTTTATACAGATTTCGACCTCTGGAGATAATATTGGTTGCCTTTCTATTATTAATTGCATCTAAGCGGTTCTTTTGATACAATAGGGGATTTCATTATAGTCAATATTTTCATATTAAACGTTTCTGCTATGGTTTTGAATTTAAACAGCATTGTAAACCATCTTCTGTTTATAGGACAGCGTCGTCTATTTAACAGATTAAGTTTATTTAGTTATTTTGTAATTTATAGCCATTGCAGGTTGTCCTTACTTTCTTAATAATTTGATCCATTATTAAAAGAAGTAGTGTTGGGCTTAAACTGTCGCTCTGTCTTATGCCTGTAGATACCGTGAGCTGCTGGTTTGCTTTGGTTCTTGTCTTTGTGTTGGTGTTCAGTTCTTTAATGGGGTTTATTATTGTAAGGCCGATTCCTTGTGGTTTCAGGATCTTTATTAAGTCACATAATCGTACTCTATCGAAGGAAAATGGTAAATCCAGAAAGCGAATGTATGCAGATTTATCATATTCAATTTCTTTCTCTGTCACTTGCCTAATTATAAATATAACAGCAAACGCTGATCTGTAGCAACGTAAGCGTCGTTGTTTGTCCAGTGGTTATATTTTTCCAAATATATGTCTGGTAGGATGTTTCAATTTCAAAGAGGTCTTCAATGTCTCCTATCAATTCTCTTCTCCCATTTGTCAATAATTCGTTTCCGATACTATCTAAAGCAAGAGCTTTCCTCTTTTTTAATTTACTGAACTTACAGTGTCTTCATTTGTGATTAGAGATTCCTGATTTGTTTGGTATATGTTGTTACTAATAATTTCTTCTTCCCGCAGATTTATGTCTTGATCAGTTGTGCATAAACTCTTAAAAGAATTGATCTAGGTTTCTGGTTTAATAACTGTAGTTTGTATAAATTCGTCTATTGGTTTCTTTCGATTTTCTATCAAGTTTCAAGTTATTCTGACGTGAATTTTTCCCAGAAACGTTATATTTCTCTTATTGCGATATTTACTCGATTTCATACTCGATATATTATTCTTGGGTGTCGCCATTAGTTCTACATAATAAGTATGCTTTTCTTTCTTTGTCTTTCTTTCTGCCAGTTCTTTAACTTCCGTTGTATACCACAGTTTGGGTGTTCGTCAGTTGTTCGTCACTAAAAAACTAAACGTAGAATTACGAAACAAATTCTTGCTTCAAATATATAACTGATTTTAAACAATCCTAACTTTGTCTATCTGAATAAATGATGCATCAACATTTCCAAACAGGTTCACACATTTCAGAAAATAGATTCCAATGCTTTACTTCAAATTAAGTAATATATAGTATAAAATAGTCAATACGTCATACTTCAAACTATAAGCATCTACAAGCTGCTGGAATCTTATATGTAAGCTTTCAAAGATTCTTTTGGTGTTTTGATGTCCATATTTGATCTACACTAAAGGTTGTTATAGATCGTAAACTCCTAAAGGTTTTTCAAGTAAACGTTAAAGAAATAATTAATTATTCGCAAGCAAAAACGTCAGTACTGTAATTTATTTAATTATTAGAATAATTAATAGCTATGCTATATTATTTACACAGAAAGTATTTTCACAACTGCATTTCTATTATACAAATAAACAGCAATTATACGCATTTGTGCATAGTTCTTGAACAATTACCGAGTAATTCTTTATTGTTTCGATGCATTATTAATTGGTGCGTACTTTCAACGGTACCCTTAAGCTCTAAACAACGGCAATGATTTATAGTAATGAGAAATTCTCTTAACAGTACGAATGCAAAGCCTGAGAAGAATGATTATTCATTCACAAGGTCACTAACTCCGAGAGTATTGCTCTGAATCGCACACTCTAAAGCCTACTATGTATTCATTAAATAAATCATTCAATCTTTACTACTGAGCCACATGAAAGGTGCGAATAAATGAATTCCTAATGGGAATATTATAGATTCTCTTATTATTAACGCATTTGAATCGTGAGGGTTGAAGAAAGGCTAGAAATGTTTTTTAAAAATGGAATCCTGAATGTTTGAAAAAGACCGGAATGCTCTAGTTTGACTTTTGTTTCCCCACTTCAAATTAAAGCAATAGAAATAATCAATTAAATCTACTGATCGATAAATAATTAATTAATCGGATAAATTATTAATTTAATAATCGATTACTCGGATTATTTCATTTGCATTTGCAATTTACTGCTTCTAAAACACTTTTAATTAATGGTACATAGCACTTACGGCAATCTAGACGTTCTAATGGAACGTTTAAATAAATGTTTGAAATTGTAGGTGTTGAATAAAAGTTTTGGCTTAGTTACAACAAAAATAGCAGAAAATACTTATATATTTTAGATTATATACTAAATTTCATGCTTCAAAAAAATAGTAGAACAGAATTGCATCTCTAACAGAACACTTTTATTACACAATAATATATGGAAAGCGGTAACGTAAATAGTATAATAGACTTCATAGTATATGTACAGGAACTATAATAGTCAATGCTGAAAATAGGAACAGCAGTAAACAATAAACTGGGGACAAAACATAGACTAAAAATATTAATGCATAACAATATACGAGTTGCAGAACATAGAATTAAGGAGGAAGTATCAAGAGGAAACAGTTAACAAATGTGAAACGTTAGCAAAAATCAAACAAGAACGGTCGTAGAAGAATAGTAGAGGTATTTCAAAAGGAACTTTAAAGCGGAAGAAACTTGTGGCCAAAAGAAAATAGACAACAGCACAAAAAGAACGAATTGATAGAATAAAACAGAACAATGGTAGTATAAAGGTAGAAACAAGCATAGAAAATGTAGGGGAGACTGGTGTATAGTGGGACAATATTTTTCAAATGATCATAAATTCTTCATTTTAATCTTGAATCAGATTCCCAGCTAATCATTATATTGGAAACATAAAAGTATTATTAAAAAATAATTAAAACTATGAAAAAAGTGAAAAGCCGGATTAGAATAGGCTTGTCCCACTATACACCCAAGTCCCACTATACAACCAACGCCTGTTTCATAGTGGGGCCAGGACCATTGCATACTGGGACAACCTGATAATAATGGGGTTAAGTTGAAATAAAATGAATATACCTAAGCCAGAAAAAAGATACAAATACATATTTTATTCAAAAACTTTAAAAAAACATTGCTATCATTGCTAAACATTGGTAACTAATATATAAAAAAAAAACAAATGATATAAAATGAAACGAACAAACAAGAAACGAATTTAAACAAATAGGAACATTATTCTATGTTATAAGGAGAAAAGTCATAATTAAAACACCATAGCTTGGAAGCTCGTTGGGTCCCTCCAGAAATAAAGGGAACAGGAAGTTTAATAACAATATCATCTCTCGTAATGAAATCTTCGTCCCTTTTTTCTGGGAAGAGAAATTTATCATTGGCAGTCTTTTTTAGATAATTGACGACATACTCTGCCGTATCAATTGTATCAACTTGCCCAACATAATATTTAATTCTCTTCTTCAATGGGTATTTCACAATAACAAAATCATTTATATTTATATCACAATCTGCTTCCGTTGCAAATTCGTCCGATATATCGGAACTGTCATCACACAAATCTTCAATTGACACGTCACTGTCACTGGAGTCTGCAAATAAATTTTTTGTGACAGCCTTTACCTTTACCTTCAGTGTATTTTTGGTTTCTTTGGCTATTTTCTCTGCTTCTTTTCGCTTTTTTTCGTCAGTCACTGGCGTGTCGGTTAGGATCATTGATGTGACTTTCTTTCTTTTCTGATTCAACTTTCTGGATTCTGCTTTTAAATGTGGTCTTATTGATTCGGGAGTAACAATATTCTTTGTAGGAGTTAGATGCAAAGACAAATTATTTTCCGTATTCTCTCTGGAGCAGCCTGGTTGAGCAGTGCCTTTATCTGAAGGCAAACCATCTGTATCAGAAATATCAGGATCATTCGTAGAATTCTTAGCATCAGGCTCTGTACGATTTGTAACAAACGAACACAAATAGTCTGATTCCTGAAATATTTCGGAATTAAAAGGACAGAACCCTGTGTGTTGGAATCCTTTAATTATGTTGCTTGGTGTGAAAGCGGTTGCAAAAGATTTTCCAACTATATCCGCTATATTGTACAAAGTAACTGGAATACCTGGATGATTGAGCAACCATTCGTCCATGGCTTTATTGTAGTATCCCTTAAACGGGCCGAAACAGGTCACGTCGAGTGGCTGGAGTTTGTGGCTACAATGTGGAGGTAATGTAACCAATACAATACCGTTTATCTTGCAATACTGTAGTACTCTAACATCCATGTGGCTTTCATGGTTATCTAGTATTAATAAAATCTTGTTATCTGCATTACAATGTACTGCATCTGCAACGTGTTTCAAATACTCCAAAAAGTTTGTTCCAGTCATCCAGCCACTGGGGTTTGCTGCACCTTTTTACCCAGGTGGTGCACCATTAAGCATGTGCAGTTTAAAGTTTTTCCTAGGGAAAATGAAAAATGGCGGTACGTATGTGCCATTAGCACAGATAGTGGCACACATTGTGACTAAAACTCCTCTCTCGGCGCTCGTCACCTTCCCTACTTGCTTTTGACCACACGGGGCCATGATTTTTGGGGGCCTGTGTACAGTTGTAACTGCGGTTTCATCGCAGTTGTATATATGATTAGGATTAAAAGCATATTTTTCAAACACGTGACGTAGATTGGTAAAAAATAGACCAACATTATGTTTATTAAAACTTGTTGCACGGCTTAAGCTGGTGGCTTCAGGTGTTCGTAGACTTATGTTGTGCCTCGCTCTGAAAAGCTTCATCCATTCGTCTCCGGCACTCTTATTTCGCCTCCAAGATTCTGGAATTGATTTTTCGTTGGAGATAGCAAATTTGTAGGCGAATAACCGGGTTTCTTTAACTGATAATCCGTAACACATATTTGCGGCAGTAATCAAGTATTCACTAAGCAACTGTTCTTCGTCATCCGAAAAGATTTGGGAATATCCATGATGCCTCTCGAAACTAAAACTTGCTTATTGCTCTTCATCGACACTCTTATATTTTGTGACATATCTGTGTAAAGCGGATTTGGTAACACTATATTGACCAGCAGCATCTCTGATTTTAACGTTTTGATTAATTACAGCTAACACAGCTTGCTTCATCTTGGCTGCATTTTCTACGTGCGCTTGCTTACTGTCTTTATAAGATTTGTTAGTTCTCCTAACCCTTTTTTTTATCCATTTTCTGCAACCAAAAAGAAACATCTGTTATCGATGCTCTTATATGTAGGACCAAAATTACTTTAACTTAACCATATTATCATACGTAAATCATACCTACGTACCTAAGGTATTTTATTAAAAATAAAATTCAGCATTATACCTAGTCAAACCATAAAACATTATTTAAATAATGTACCTACTACAATTGTCTGACCAAAATAACTACTGTCCATTGCAGTCCCACTAAGCACAATTCAATTGTTTTGCCATTATGAACAGTGGGGTTTATAGTGGGACAGTCCCAGTATGCACCCCATAATTGTGTCCCAATATACAACACCATACCTTTTTTAGGTTATGAATTTATGTTGTCAATAAAAACGTAAATAT
>JABXWE010102809.1:0-62494 GCA_014611495.1 Limonius californicus | reverse complement strand
TTGTGACTAAAACTCCTCTCTCGGCGCTCGTCACCTTCCCTACTTGCTTTTGACCACACGGGGCCATGATTTTTGGGGGCCTGTGTACAGTTGTAACTGCGGTTTCATCGCAGTTGTATATATGATTAGGATTAAAAGCATATTTTTCAAACACGTGACGTAGATTGGTAAAAAATAGACCAACATTATGTTTATTAAAACTTGTTGCACGGCTTAAGCTGGTGGCTTCAGGTGTTCGTAGACTTATGTTGTGCCTCGCTCTGAAAAGCTTCATCCATTCGTCTCCGGCACTCTTATTTCGCCTCCAAGATTCTGGAATTGATTTTTCGTTGGAGATAGCAAATTTGTAGGCGAATAACCGGGTTTCTTTAACTGATAATCCGTAACACATATTTGCGGCAGTAATCAAGTATTCACTAAGCAACTGTTCTTCGTCATCCGAAAAGATTTGGGAATATCCATGATGCCTCTCGAAACTAAAACTTGCTTATTGCTCTTCATCGACACTCTTATATTTTGTGACATATCTGTGTAAAGCGGATTTGGTAACACTATATTGACCAGCAGCATCTCTGATTTTAACGTTTTGATTAATTACAGCTAACACAGCTTGCTTCATCTTGGCTGCATTTTCTACGTGCGCTTGCTTACTGTCTTTATAAGATTTGTTAGTTCTCCTAACCCTTTTTTTTATCCATTTTCTGCAACCAAAAAGAAACATCTGTTATCGATGCTCTTATATGTAGGACCAAAATTACTTTAACTTAACCATATTATCATACGTAAATCATACCTACGTACCTAAGGTATTTTATTAAAAATAAAATTCAGCATTATACCTAGTCAAACCATAAAACATTATTTAAATAATGTACCTACTACAATTGTCTGACCAAAATAACTACTGTCCATTGCAGTCCCACTAAGCACAATTCAATTGTTTTGCCATTATGAACAGTGGGGTTTATAGTGGGACAGTCCCAGTATGCACCCCATAATTGTGTCCCAATATACAACACCATACCTTTTTTAGGTTATGAATTTATGTTGTCAATAAAAACGTAAATATGAGCAATATTGATCTCAGCTTACCTTGTAAACACTTTAGGCGATATGTAGAAAAATTTTCACATATATCTTTTAGTAAATAACGCCGATATTCGACTCGATTTCAACACGAAAATAAAAACTTTGCTTCTTAGAAATCAGGTGTTCGCCGGTTTCAGGCAAACTAAACAATTTGCTGATAATATTTTTAACTGATAATAGAGGGCAGTACACGTAAATGCCGCTCTGATTAATTCGGATTTTTCCTTCATTTATTTTGCGGGAAATTTGAATTGTCCCAGTATGCAACCTGTCCCAGTATACACCAGTCTCCCCTACTGCCGATGGAAAACTGGATGTTTGCAGACGACATAGTCTTAAACAACAGACGCAAAAACAAATGCAACAATCATTGAATATTTGAGGAGAAGAAATAGTAAAACTAAAATTACAAATAAAAATAAAGAGTATGAGTGTCTTGGAAGTGTGATAACAAGAGAAGAAATCCGAAACAGAGTGATGAAAGCAAGAAGTGCACACTTCACACTAAATAAGACGATTCTAGGAAAAAGAGAAATAGTGATCAAAATTTAAAAAAAAAACAAGTATCTAACGCTATAGCTGTACTTATATTGACGTACGCAGGCTGGACATTCCAAAAGAAAAGCGAAAGGAAATGGGACTACAAAAAGAAGGAGATATCAAAAGAATATAAGTATAGGTCAAAAATTAATAATGGGGATAATGGAAAATGATCTATTAAATGTTTTAGTCACTTCTCAAGAATGGACGAAAGCAGACTCGAGGAGGCAGGCAGCGCAGAAAAATGGAAGGAATATATCAAGAAGGACGTGGATAGATAAGATAGTAGAAATGGGAAAGAAGAAGAGGGAAACAATTAGATACTGGCGAACATCCGAGAGGAGTGGAGAGAGTGAGTGCATGGTTAAGAAATGGAACACAAATCAGAGGATGTGTAAGGGCAAAAAAATCAAGAGAAAAAGAAGAATAGCTAGTAAACAGATTGTTTTAATGTTTAATTTGTTAGAAATAACTCAGTAATTTTTTACTGATTGTGGTGTCGTGGAAAAATACACTTGGCACTTGTCGAAGATATTATCTCATGAAGATTTCATTCAATAATGTATTGATTTTATTTCAGTATCTGACGTTCTAAATACGAAAAAGTCCCAAAACCCGTCAGGTGTAATTTACTGTATTTAATGTTGCACCATCCAGTATAGAGGTAACAGGAAATTCTACCAAGTTATGAGTTTGTCTTCAGAAATTATGCATTTCATATTGATTCATCTCCTGCTACCTTTTCCGATTAGGCTGAGGTAAGCTGAAGAAATGTAACGAACCAAAAGGCCGAAGTCACAATAATTTAGTAAGAACAAGGAAAGCCTCGGCTAGCTAAATCATACTTACTTTAGAGTTGTGGGCTTTTGTTGAACATGACGAAATGATTTATAAATCAGTCCCTTAATTAGGGCGCCACTCCTTTTTGGAAGATTAAAGTTGATTAAGTAATTAAATATAGTATTTGAGCAAAAGGAGAAGCTCAAAAAAACAAAAATTACCATAGATGATTAGAACAAGAATAAATTTATTAAAATAACACATTTAAACATTTCATAATAACAGGTTACAAACAGGATAAATTAAAATTTGACATTTAGTAAAGGCACACAAAAGATTAAAATTCAAATATTCCTTGAGAGCTCTCAGTGCATTTAAAATACTATTTCATAAAAGATTTCTTTTAACACACCTTAAGCTAAAGTGATAATTCCGAAAAGTTTATTTATTTTAAACAATGAAATGTAGAAAATATATTTAAAAACAAACGTCCACTAACATCGAAGAAATACTTTGAAAGTTTACGTTGATTCATTTAAGCATTGTTTACATAATTAATTAATTAATTAGGGCGTTTCGAACATACCTTTGTTCTTGGAATGCAAACACGTCATAATTGGATGACGTCACAGAACTATGTATAATTATTAGTTGACAAATACGACAGCTATTGTTTGTTGTTCGTTTAAATTGAGCGAAGACTGGATTGCAGATTTTTCGACAGGGTGTCCCTTCTTTATGGGACTGCAGGTTAACATTATTAGAGATGCAGCCGAAGAAATTTGAAGTTGCAAGGAATTGCGCAACAATCAGAACAGCATCATTTCAACAATAAACCACTCTTATGCACAGTTTTTGAATTATTTAGCTATCAAATCGATGCAGGTAACATACGAAAGATAAACGAAGGCACAGGCATTGTAGTTAAACACCCACAAGATAAGGTAGCTCAAAAAGGCATTTCAAAACTTTCGAAGACAAAAAATTGCACTAAGGAATTAACTCGTGTGCACGCTCTCACCGCCAAAATGCGTCTCCTCATTTTACTAGAAAGAATGCCAGCAGGAATGATTTGTGCGGAGCTAGCAGAAACAATAATCAGCCGCACATGGACCCAATTTCCTAGAAGCAATTATAGAAATTCACTTAGGCCATGATTTTTAAAACAATGCAAAAAAACAACGTCGCATATCCTATTGAGTTAACATGAATGGATAACCATTGAGATAAAAAGACGAACGTTTCAGAAAATAATCGGGTAATTTGTTTATGCAATGCAGCGGAAAAGACATGCAATAATAAGTATTGGTTTTGGACTATTGGAATAGTACCGCTTATGTAATGAAATGGATTAAATAAGTTTAAGCAACAACATTCTGAGATGTGTGAGAAGCAGAAAATTTGATATTTCCTGATTGAAGCTCCTTTCCGGTTTATCTCATGCAAATTTCTGGCAAAATTAATTATATATTCATCCTAGGATTTGAAACTGTTTTATCCCTACGATTTTCGGGAATCTTCTCGCCATTTCCTGAAGGGGATCTTCTTAAGTATATTATTAGACTAATAGTTGTCATAAACACACGTAGCAATGTAAAACATAATTAACCACTTGTGCGATTCAATTAGAAAAATTATTGCTAACGGTAGAGAGAATGCTCTTGACAGGTAATTTTTTAGATTTGATACATTATTGCGGCTCTAATTATACACATCCTCATTCGAACTTAACGACATAACGGACTGCAATTGAAAACATAATTTATCTTCACTGCAATTTCACGTAACCTGAAATTATGTGCTAACAATCAGCTACACTTCCTGACATCAGCTGACGTACGACACTAGTTCTGCATTGCGTAGCTACTTATCTAATGTGTAATTTGGTTTTTCTGCATCACAAAATTAATTTATTACATCATTCTGAAACACACAGATTGATGGGTTTGAAAATAACTTTCAGGAACAGCAAATTAAGAAAAAGCTATTAAGACCATATAACATCTTAGAACAAACAAGGGTGCGTAAGTCTTCCAAACGTCCCTTGTTTTAGTAAGCTTTGAAGTAAGCCCTTATTAGAAGAAAAGGATTAGGTCTGTGGGATAGAAGAGTAGAAATTTCTTTACAAAAAAATCCGTTAGAAATTTCACTTGTCCGCTATTGTTTACATACAGTTCGATTCATTACTCACTGGTTAAGGTCAAGCTGCAAATGTTAAGAAATAAAGTTTTGCAGTGCAGATCTTCATTCTCGATTGTCTATGCAATGTGACTGAATGTAATTCCAAGGACGTAACGCTTCAGTGCTTAAAGAATGTATGATTATTGATTCCCCGGCGCAAAACCGCAAAAGAAATGGCAGGCGATCCGATGGCAAAAAGCAAGCAATCGTACATCAACCGAAGGAAACAAACATCCGGTCTAAAAAAGATATGAGTCTGATACTTAATTTGTATGTAATATGAAAATTTATACGGCATTACAATAATTAAGTGGCGCTTCTCTAATGTAATAGCACTATGTGCTAAAATATTTTAATACTTCTTGAACATATACAGGTTGGTCCAAATGGAATGTATATTTGCATTTTCCTTCATCGTACCACAAATATACGATCGCGGTTTTCCCATCATATTATAATTTATGATTTTAAAGGAAATATTCGATTTGGATGTTATTAAAATGTGGGATTTAATCCGCACAGAAAATGTTACCAAATTAGAAGACAAATCTATCAAATAAGTATATATATAGAAAAATGAGAATGCAATACTTGGTGAAGTAGAACCAAAATCCCATTCAAATTTAAAACAGCTGTTAGCAAGAAATATACAGGGTTGTCCTGAAATAGTTCGCCAAACTAGCGACTTCTCCACACCAAAATAAGAAAAAAAGTATATATACACCTTAGTCTGAAAATGTTTCGTTACGGAGTTACAGTATTCTAAAGTGAGACTTGTCCGATAACTTTTCTGCTTATAATTATGGTAATAGGACAAATAATAAATGCACCAGGGTATCTCAAGTGGGAGGATTAAGAACTACAATATCGTAAACATTCTTTTGTTATTCGTTATGCAAAAAGTAGTAAATAAACTCAACTGTTTTCGAAATAATTCAATTATTATAAAAAATCGAATTGCATTCAAAATTTGTAAATGTTGTACTACGCGGATTAAATTCGTAGAATAGATGTAGGAAAACAAGACAAAACCTTTTGCGGCCAAATGTTTATATGAGTTTTTCTTATTGTCTTGTTCCCCTGAATCTATTCTACGAATTTAATCCACATAATACAAAATTTACAAATTATTAAGGGCAGTTCGATTTTTCATAATAATTGAATTTTATCGGACATGGCTGGGTTTATCGACTTTTACCAAGAGTACACTTTTTGGTTATATTTGCATATCGAACAAGAAAAACAAAAGAATGTAAAAGATATTGTAGAAAACAGTAGCTAATCCTCATAATTGAGACGCCCTGGTGCACTTATTAAAACGAAATTAGGCTCTAATTTTTAACTTTGATGAGTAAAGTATGCACATAAAATTTCAAAACGTTGGTCTAACTAATCCCATAATTATATGCAGACAAGTGATCGGTCAAGTCTGATTTTAGAATGTTGTAACTCCGTAACGAAGCATTTTCGTTTAGGTTTATATGAACTTTTTTCTTGTTTTGATGTGGAAAACTAGTTCCCAAATTTTCACAAATTATTTCAGGATCACCCTGTGTGTGCCAGGTGGCGCCAGCTTTATTCAGCAGCTCTATACAGTGCGCGGCAGAAGTATAAAAAGTACCAAATAAAACTGAAACAAATGATTTGTTGTAAAAGTCTTGAAACATGTCGATTTTCCTTTTCTTAAATGCACATTTCTAAGTCAAAATTATTTTCCTATATTCATTAGTCCTTAAGTGCTGAAGCCATCAATACTTTTTAAATGCCATCCCCGCTATTATCCTCCTTATTTTGATAGATCTCCTCAGCAGTTGAATGGCGATATACGTATTATAATTGGTGCCTCACATAACAATATTTTTGAGAAAAATCCGCACGAAGTTCAATAAATTCTGAATTTATTTTTATTAAAACTAACGCAATACATCTGTCTAGATGTACATGTTCGGCCTTTTGAGTTAGTTCCAGCTGTAGCAAATTTTTTTCCAAATAATGAACCTGGTACCCAGCGTTAGGTTTCAACAAGATGGTGGTCCTCACCATTTTGGTATAGAAATTCGGCAGTTTTTTCACTATATGTTCCTTTATAGATGGTTAGGGGGGCGGGGACCTTTTGGTTGACCTGCGGGATCACCTGGCTTAACGCCGCTAGATTCATTTCTATGAGATCACATGAAAACGCGAGTTTACATTAGTAGGCCAAATCATTTAGACGATTTCAAGCCTGAGATTCGTTTAGAAATGGAAAATAGAAGTGTTTACACACGGGCAGGTCAATGCCAACTGATTGATGATGGACAAGTTGAACATTTCCGTTAAGTAATTTTTACATAATAAACTTATTTCCATTATAAATAAATTCTGAATGTATAAATTTTATATGTATTTTGCTCAAAAATAATTGTTATGTGGGGTAGCAATTATTTTGTATCATTATTTAACCGGTGAGATCTATCAAAACAAGGTGGAATAAAATGAGGTTACCATTTAAAAGAATAATGATGACGTCATCACTTAAGAAGAAAAAGAAGAAGAAGAAAAAGAAAAAGAAAAAGAAAAGGAACGCGAACACGAACACGAACACGAACACGAACACGAACACGAACACGAACACGAACACGAACACGAACACGAACAAGAACAAGAACAAGAGCAACAGCAACAGCAAGAGCAAGAGCAAGAGCAAGAGCAAGAGCAAGAGCAAGAGCAAGTCCAAGAACAAGAACAACAACAAGAACAAGAACAAGAACCAAGTAGGAGGGTAATTTCTTATGTTAATAATGCCCATATATATGCCATAATGCATTATTTCATTTGTGGTTCTGATATTCATATAATATATGTACAGTCAAGAGTTTTCTTTACGACTGATGTCGTGTGCTGCATCCTCTACTCTATCTACTCACTGATCATCGTTGAGTTATCTATTACTATTTATTACATTCATAAATATAAATTAAAAATTAGGCGATTTAAATCAAAATAATTCATGCCATTCATTCCCTATCACTTTCTGCTATCACAACCTTTACGTTGCCCCAACCCGCGCTGTTAAACGCCAAATCTCAACATGGAAAACACGTAAGACTCATATTCGTGTGCACAGTAGTGTGTGAATGTCGTGCATCGGTTGGAAAATTAAGGACAACTTCTCTTTAAACGCACTTTTCAAATACTTTTCAACCTAACCGTGTAAGTGTAGATACTGTAACACACACAGTGTTATACTAAAACTCATACCCCAAAGTTTGTTTCATAAGTGAAACGGCAATTTGAAATAAAACATTAATTTAAAACTAGGAAGAGTACAATTAAGGCAAAAGCTGTAATATTATAAAAATGAACTAATTTAAATAACTTATTTAACAGCCTTTGCTCTTGAATACTACGAGGGGATATTGATAAGTACCTAGCCTACCATATAAAACCCCACAATATTTCAAAACAAAATTTTATTTATTAACCATAATCTGCTTTAAGCCTTATACATTTAGCAGAACATGCATAAAGTAATTCTAACCCATATAAAAAAATCTTTGTCTTGGTCTGCAAAACACTCCTCAGCGGTACAAATCTTTTACTTTGCAAATGTCTTTTGAGTTTTGGGAACAAATAATATTCTGACAGTGCTAAATCCGAAGAATAGGGTGGGTGGTCAACAAATTTAAAACATATTTCATCAATTTTTTAGAGTAAAATCAACGACTTGTGAGCAGGAGGGCTGTCTTGCACAAAGAGCACACTTCTGGCAAGTATTCCGCGGCGATTTTCCACAATTTTCCCGTGCTCCCGTGGTAGTTCTACCCCGTTCCAAATAGTCTATCAAAATTATCCCATCTTTGTCCCAGAAAACTGAAGCAAGAATTTTGCAAGTCGATTTTTGAACAATCGAATTTTTTGGGTCGTGGAGAACCTGCATGCTTCCACTGTTTAGATTGCTCTTTACTCTCTGAGTCATAGTGATGGATCCACGTTTCGTCCATAGTAACTAGCCGATTCAAAAAGTTTGAGTAATCTTCTGCAAAACGGCGGCAGATTTTCTTTGACGTTGTCAATCGAACGCGCTTCTGATCAACGGTCAAACATCTTGGAATCCATTTGGCCGAAAGCTTTCTCATACCTAAGTCGTGATGAATGATGTGACTCACACGTTCATAGGAAATGTGCAATGCTTCTGCAATATTCTTAATCCCAATACGTCGATTTTCTAAAATCATATCAGGGACAGAATCAATGGTTTCCGGAGTGGTCGCAGAAATTGGTCTTCCAGGGCGGTGCTCATCTTTCACTTCTGATCTTCCTCTTCTCTATTCTGCAACCCAGTTTTTAATAGTGGCGTGTGAAGGACACTGATCACCTAATGATTCTATCATATCAGCAAAAATTTCCTTGCCCGATAACTTTTTCAAAAATAAATACTTAATAACTGACCGAAACCCGATTTTTTCAAATTCTTTCTATTTCTCAGATATTCTGTTTTCAAAAATTCACAGTTTGATCACCGTTCCACTTACGGATGTCAAACTTTGACAACTTATTTATAAAACATCATAATTGTCACCATAGCAACCATATTCACTTTTCCTTACTAGAAACTTTCCAGGCTAACTAGTTATCAATACCCCCCCGTATTTCGCAAATTTTTGTATTGGAATTTACTAGTTTTCCTAATTCCTGCTTGAAAATGCAAATCTACCAAGCGTGAACGAGGAATTCAATTAATTTCTGTTCGGAAAATTATGTTCAACATTCCTTACCACAGGATTGCTATGAGATTTTAGTACGGAGATTGCGCTGGCTAGCCTATCTTGCAAACTTTGTTGATCATTAATCAAAATTGAACAACTTCAGCTCTATAAATTCGTTTTAGTCCCAATGACTCATAGTGGGGTATATTGAATAAATATAATAAAACCAAAGTCCATTTCCACAAAAAAATTTAATAAATGAAGTTACACAAATGTAGTGGTAACTTAAACGTTTTCGGGTTGTCTACAACCCATCTTCAGACTAAAAGTGAAACAAACACTTCACAAGAATCATATTATGAAATTGTAAATAAGCTTACCTAAAACAGTATTGCATAAAGTAAAAACTTAACATCAAAATTGGACTAAAGCAAATAAACGAAGCAGCTGCGTTAACTTAACCAAACATTCTAAAACCAAACCATGTTAACACAATATTTTGAATCTAAATTTGCGAAAACCCCACATAAGGGGTGACTTTAAAACCGATTTATAAATTAAGTTACACCACCTCTTCAAACTTGTTGGGGGAACAGGCCGGAAATTGTTTAAAAACAAAATGTAAAGTTAAAAGACGACGCCATCTATATGTAGAAATATGAAACAAAGCAACAGATTACTATAGTTATACAAGGTACAAATACAAATACAAGGTAAGGAACTTAAATGATAAGTACAAAGTGAAACATAATAAACTTCAGATTCAAGAAAATCAAAATCAGAACAAAATATTGAAAACATAAGGGAGATTATTAAAAATAATATCATTCAGTACATACTCGGGTTGGTCTTTGAATTTTTTAACCGCTTTAGAGATTTCCATACTTTGTAACAAATTCATTCTTAATCCTTTATCGCAAAAATGTAAAATTTGAATATCCAGGTTCATATTCGTATTATGACCTTCAGAAATACTACGAGCTGCAAACGCAGACTTAAGATTAATATAGGGGTCTACGTTAATTCAATTGTTTTTAATCATATTTTTGTGTTCCTTCACCCTCACGTTTATAGATCTGCTCCGTTTATTTTCTTTAATCCAATTTTAATGTTAAGTTTTTACTTTATGCAATACTGTTTTAGGTAAGCTTATTTACAATTTCATAATATGTTTCTTTTGAAGTGTTTGTTTCACTTTTAGTCTGAAAATGGATTGTAGACAACCCAAAAACGTTTACGTTACTACTAGATTTGTATAACTTCATTTATTAAAAATCTGTGTGGGAATCGACTTTGGTTGTTATTATATTTATTCAGCTTTATGGTTCGGAGCATTATAACATAACCATAACAGCCGTTGGGTAAATTGTAGGACCTACTCGTTTCGGTAAAAATTCTCCTTTGCTACGAATAATGATGATGATGATGATGATGATAATTATAATGATTATTAAAATTAAATGTGCAGTCGTCACTAAATAAGACTTTCTAGAATTTTTGTACAGTCCAATAACGACGTCCCTTTGCTCATTGTAGACAGTTAATTCTTTTTGCTCCGTATTTTTTCTGTATTCTACATAGGCTGAATTCAAAATTAAGAAGCCTTCTCTTACACCAATAACTTCATACAATAATGTTGTTATTCCTGAAAACTTAAGGTTTCTATCAATCAGATTTGTTCTACGCAATACGAATTGGTGATATATTTGAGTGGTCGTACACAGAAAAGCGTTACCCTAGTTTATAATAATGATTTTATTTCTGCGATATTTTCATCATCAAAAAGATTTTAGTATTTAGTACTGTTTCAATAACTTGGAAGAGCATGTGTCATAACAATGATATCAGCTTCTTATAAACTAATACACACTGGCTGTCAACTAAATAAAATCATATATTCTGTTTCTCGGCAATGTTATTTTTCAAAGAGGTTACCAAATACAACGCAAGACGTAAACACTTTCCTCTTTAAATAACACACACGCTATTTGAATCAAACTTGGTAACTTTATGCTTTTGGTCACTGTGAGTTGAATGAAATTAAAATATGTGTGAATAATTTATAAAATCGCGTAGGCAATGAAAAACAATTGAAACAATAATTAAAGTAACCGGATTATTGCTAATTGTCATTAAAACTTCTTAAATACTGAAAATAATTTATTGGTTTGGCAGCACATAACAAATGGAGCACCTACTGGAACGCTTGGCCTTGCTAGTCCATCCAGATGGACGACAACAGAATTATTTTCTTCTGTAATTGAGCATTTCATCAAATACACAAACAGTACGAATGATAACCCTACAATATTAATTTGTGATAACCACGAGTCTCATATAAGGATTAAAGTTTTAGACGCTGCAAAAAGAAATGGAGTAATAATGTTGACTCTGCCTCCATATTGTAACCATACAAAGCAACCTTAGACCTAACAGTTTTGGGTCCATTAAAAGCTTCTTGCAATGCAGAAGTCGATTCTAGGATGGTTAGAAATCCTGGTATTCCCATCACTATATACCAAATTGGTAAATGTACTGGAAGAGCTCTGCCAAAGGCTCTAACACCTTCCAACATAATTGCTGGTTTTAAGAAGTCTGGAATTTTTCCTTTCGACCGAGATGTATTCATTGATTCAGGTTATTTCTGTTCCTCGGTAACCGATAGACCTTTAGAACATCCAGTAGCATCTGTTGTAGAAATGTCTGCTCAACCTGAAATTACCAAAGAAGATAATGAAGGAACTATAGCCTCTTCTAGCAGTTCAAACAATGAAGAACAGAAAAAAGATTTCATTTCACATAAAATGTTTCGTGGATACCACAAAGCTTTGCCGAGAAAGAACAAATCAGCAGGGAGTCAACGTGCAAGCAGCACAATTTTAACAAACACGCCAGAAAAAGAGTTTATTGCTTCAAAAACCGAGAAGATATTAAAAGAAGCCTTAGAAAAAGAAAAAACAAAAGCGACACGAAAAGTTACTAAGGACCTATTTGACAAGACTGTGAAAAAATCAAAGATCGATAATAATAATGATTCATCAGACGACCAAATGATTCTCAGGTAGACAATAATGTAACATATATTTACATTTTTATCGCCTCAGCAATTATATTTTCAGGTAATGTATGATGACGACTCATCAGATGGAGAAGAATCCTTTATTGACTTTCAAGAATTAGAACGAGAACTTATCGTTGATGACTACGTTTCGGTTCGTTTGCCAAATGATGTGTTTTTATGGCAAAAATAATTCAAGGAAAAGACGAAATGAAGAATTATGAAGTGTCGTACCTTAGAAAAAGTCAAAAAGTGAATGGATTTATATTTCCAGACGTGCCCGATTTGGCTTCTGTAACTGAGTCTGATATTGTCATGCTTCTACCGCCACCACGTCAGATGGAAACTCAACGTTTAAGCAGATATTTGTGTTTTCAAGTTCTTTTAACAACCTTAATGTTCGCTGAGTAGAGAATATAAAAAAAAAAGTGTTTTTATCATAATGTCTCACTGTGTACGTCTAGTAGTGAGACAAATTGCACTAAAAAAATATAATTATTTTGCCATTTTCAAAATGTTTTTTTAAACTTATTATTGAAGTTTTTTAATCCAAAAGGGCTGCTTAAGATGTGTCGATGTGCAGTTCTCTTTTATTAGTAGTAAATAATTTTTGGCAAATAAAATTGTAAATTTTGTCTCACTGTGGACTATTCTCCATTACTGATTTTTATTCGATAATTAGGCTTCTTTACAGATGACATTTTGTTACTTTTTGGGCTTTCAAATATCAAATTACTGTGCCAAAATGATTGCATTGTGCCGGAAATATTTCAAGGATGAATTCCAGAACTTATTTAGAGTCGAAAAGTCCATAATAAACATTTGTCCTAAACGTAACCGTTAACGAGTTATTGTTTATTTCATAATTTATATGGCTAAAATTTTTGCTCAACAGATTTCTGATCTAGTTGCCCTGATCGCGCCTTTTGTTTGGTAAAATTTGAATATCGTTTTTAACAAATTATTTTTTGTAACTTGTCAGGTTATTACTGTGACACTAAAGTTATTAGTTCCTTCTTGTATCCTGATTCCCTCGTAATTCATATGTGATTCAGAATGCCAAAGTTATTTTAAAATGAAGAATGTGAAGATATTCATTATGTTTACGGTCTATGTGATCGAAATGCTTTAGCAGCACAACAAGGATTCGTAGAAGATATCCCAAAATAAGACTGCCTGCGCGTGCAGTTTTCTTTCATTCACATCGTCAGCTGAGGGAACATGGCACTTTCAATGCAAGACATGCTGTCGGTCAAGGAGTTATCCGTAGACCCGATGATGAACAAGCTCTTGATTTATTACAAGAAGAGCCGTCTTTAAGTGTGTGAAAAATAGCATTACGTACTGGAATATGTAGAAATCAGGTTTGGAGAATAATGAGAAGTGCTCGCTTACATCGATATCTTCATCAAAGTTCAAGCTCTAGGTAGTGATTTTGAAGCTCGTTTAAAATTTTATAATTGGCTAGAAAATAATCAAAACCTATCGCATATTTTTATGGACCGATGAAGCTTCTTTCACACGAGATGGTATCAATAATTGTCATAATTTTATTGAATGGGTTGCAGAAAATCCTCATTTAAGGAGACTCTCCCATTTTCAACATAGATTTAGTGTTAATATGGAATATTTCGGGCTAATAATAGTAATAATGATAGCTGCACACAATAAAAATATTAATAGAAAAAACCACCGAATACAACCTTCCATTGTACCTCGCACTAATAGACTACGAAAAGGCCTTTGACAGCGTGGAAATATGGGCAGTAGAAAAGTCACTTCAAAACTGCAGAATTGACTATAGATATAATCAGTTACTACACAACATCTATGAAAAAATGACCTCCACTATCAAATTGCAGAAAGATACAAACTCAATAGCAATAAAAAGAGGAGTAAGGCAAGGGGATGTAATATCCCCCAAACTCTTTACGTTAGTATTAGAAGACGTTTTCAAGAAGCTAGACTGGCCAAAAAAGGGTATAAATATAAACGGCGAACGGTTGAACAACCTCAGATATGCAGACGACATAATACTAATAGCGGACAACTTTGAAGACCTCCAACAAATGATTCAAGAACTTGATGAAAAGTCAAAAGAAGTAGGCCTAAAATTAACCGGAAGAAAACAAAAGTCATGACCAACACAGAAGAAAATAGAGAAATAACGTTAGGAATCGACGTAGTAGAACAGGTACAAAGTTACATATACTTAGGACAAGAAATTAGGTTAACTAAAGAAAACCAGACTGTGGAAGTAAGCAGAAGAACAAGATTGGCATGGGCAGCTTTCGGACGTTTAAGTTTTATTTTAAAAAACAGATCAATACCCCAATATTTGAAAACTAGAGTATTTGATATGTGTATATTGCCGGTTCTAACATACAGTGTTCAGACATGGACCTTCACAAAAAGCAATGTGGAAAAGATAAGAACAACCCAGCGTTCAATGGAACGAGCAATGCTTGGGATAACTCTGAAAGATCGAAAGACTAATGAATACATAAGATCGAAAACAAGGGTCACAGACGTCGTAGAACGAATGGCCCGACTTAAGTGGAAATGGGCTGGACACAATGAGAGACTATCAGATAACAGATGGAACCATGTCATTAACAAATGGAGACCATGGATTGGAAGAAGAGGAAGAGGAAGGCCCCAAAAACGATGGGTCGATGATATCAAGAAAGTGGCAGGCCTAGGATGGATGCAAACAGCGAGAAATAGAATTCAGTGGAGAGGCATGGAGGAGGCTTACGTCCAATATTCGAATACCTAAAGCTAGATAGAGAGAGAAATTTGTGTTCTGCAGCGCTGAATCCACCTGAAACTCACCTTACGATACTTAACTTGATTCTGATAATATCTTGAACACTTCTGACGCTAATTTGGGATTTTAATTTAAACAATCCTGTTTATATTTAAACACTTCTGGTACATGAAACTACCTATATTTACAAACATCAAAACACTGAAGTCCTAAACTGACTATATTATTGACAGTTTTCCAATAGAAGACTAAGGCCAATATTGATACCAGGATCTAGGGTTCTGTTACCCTAATTACAAATATTGCCACCTGTTGCTATTGTCACGTCGCAATCCATCTCATTGTATAATAGAAATTTCAACGAAATAGTAGATGAAGCAACTATAATGTTTTTAAAACATCCAGGAAGTTATTTAACTGTACTTGTACTGTCTTTTCGGTAGTAGCGCCAGTAAACGCTTTCGTTTAAGAAAGAACTACGTTGGAATGGAAGTTTAAACTCTTTCGCCATATTCTTTTCCCTAAGGTACTTCCTGGGGTTGACAATGAAATGTAAAGCTACCCTACTCAAGCCCTTGACACACTCTTCTTGTGAAGGGCAAAATAACACCAGACGTGTTTAAGCGTTGTTTATTTGCATATTGCAAGCTTTTATTCCTTGACGTTTTAAAGGTTCTCAATTTACTTGCCGGTAGCAAAGTATTTTTATTTATGCTGTGGTTTTATCATGTAGCTCTTTCGTATGCAACGACTTCCAGAATGCCCCGAAGGGAAGCGAAGACAATTTAGCTTGGAATATTTTACAAATACATAAAATCCGAATATTGAATCTTTTATTCGATACTCGCCTGGTGGTTTTCAAATGAGAACAGCCTTGTTGAAATTCTCCAAACAAAACGGCGTTTATTTAGTCAGGTTTTGATTTTTCTGCTTTCGGTTTTGTTATCCCGACGTTGAAATGATAGCAAACATTCTATTAATATTTTATATTGTTTACATTTCTTTCGCAGTTACGCAAAGAATTTTAACCACAGCTTTAACAACTTGAGTTACGTTGGTAGATGTTCCATTATACAACAACATATTTATAATTATGTAAGGTATATAAAGACCTGCATCCGTTTAAAAATTGAATCAATTTTAACTTTATACACACTTTTTGAAACCGTTTTCAGCGGTGTCTATATCGCATAGCAATTCAATCAATACAATATAATAAAACAAAAACTGAGAGAGAAATTTAGTCAAAACTATATAACGTAAAACAAAAACGCCTAACATTATACTACACTATTGAAATTTAAACTTCTTTCAATATTTGGTTGGTCAGCCGTTGTTTTTGTTGACTAACTCGAACCGTTTCGACATGGAATCTCTTAGTTTTCGTAGTTTCTTCTTCGACGTCCAGCGAAACCAGGCCTTATTTCTGTCTTTCGATGAGTTTTTATTTTGGTGTGAGGTTCGATATCTTTTGCTTCAACTTCTCTAATGATTCAAGTCTGGTGATTGCTCTGACTAGTCCATCCTGTTGAATTTATCGGTCTTCATTCGTGATTCACTCCATAGTCATTATAGTACTGAAAATAACCTTTTTTGAAGTTAATAGGTCTTTCCCTTTACGAATTTCGTTCGTATTTGTAGTATTTCGAGGCATTATATTGCGTTATTATAGTTGCACAACTCATGGAACGGGCATGAATCTGTTAGCATAACGGCGTTTGCAAGTTTGCTTGTTGGAAGCCTTCTTATATACATACATAGTGCACAACTATTTCTGATATTAAAAAAAATTGATTTACTACTTCATAGCATATACTACCACTGATTACCAGATCCTTGCCCATAGCAAACAGAGGTGTCTTAGGTTTTCGAAAAGCAGTGGTTTCTTGCCTGCTTTACATCGTATAAGTCTAAAACTTATCAGTATTTCCCTCACATTAGAAATACACATGCTAACGGCGGTAACTTTTGACCATAATTTGGCAAATTAAATACGATTAAGGTATTATCAGGTATGCTTGTTCTTCTTAATACAGAATCATACCCTAACTCTTTAAAGCTTTTACTACGCGCCAATTGTCGGAGAAGTCATTAGAATACTGCAAACCAGTTTTTATGTGTTTCATTGACCTAACTAAAGCATTCGACCGAATAAGATTGAACGACATAATTAATGTGTTAGAAGAAAAACAAATACCTAGGAACATTATACAAATAATCAAAAATCTAAACACAGGCAACAAAACAGCAATCAGGGTTAACAATGAAATAACAGATGATATAAAAACAACAACAGGCATAAGGCAAGGGGACAGCTTAAGTCCTATATTATTTAACACAATCGTGGATAAAATAATAGATAGAACTCGATCAAAAGAAGGAATAGGCTATAGATTGGGTAATAGAGAAATCAAGATAGTGTGCTATGCAGACGACGCTGTCTTAATATCAGACAACGAGAACAACCTACAACGTCTATTACAGGAATTCAATTTGGCTGCCAAGGACCTTAACATGAATATATCTATTGAAAAAACGAAGTGTCTCACTATCTCAAAAGAACCCCTAAGATGCAAACTGGTAGCAGATAATAAGATAATTCAACAGGTAAATAGCTTTAACTACCTAGGCATTAACATCTCAAGCTATGGAAACCTATGTGGTGAAGTAAGAACTCAAATCAACATAGCTGGATGCCTGAAAGACACAATATGGCATAACAAATATTTGAATATAGAGAGCAAGACCCGCATACACAAATCATGCATTAGACCTGTCTTGACATATGCGGCAGAAACACGTGCAGATACTACCAAAAGTAAGAAAATTGTAAGAACAGCTGAAATGAGAACACTAGTGGCTATTGCAGGAAAGACACTTAGAGACAAAATTAGCAACGAAATAATCAGAAGAACATGTAAAATGGAGGATATATTAAGATGGACGCGACAAAGAAGGAGAAGATGGAATGAACATGTATCGAGAATGGACGACAACAGAATAGCGAAGATTGCACGAGACAAAAGGCCAGCCGGAAAAAGAGAACCGGGGAACCATTGAAGAGATGGCGGGATAGTTGGGCTTCGATTTCCCAAGAATAGAACTAGAAATTACAGGTCAACGACCTATATTAAGAAGAAGAAGAAGGCTACGCGGCTCGTTGTCAATTTTTCGAAAATATGTATGATTCGTAATAACTGTAGATGAATTCCGCTTTACTACTGTTGTTACAGTTTCGCCACTATAAGCTATTAATTTACCCTAACGACGCGTTGGAGTTCTTCACAGTTCTTCTCGGTTTCGCTGTTACCCTAAATAAGGGAGTAATATCCTAATCACCTTATTATTTAACCATGGGTGATTGAATAGCTACTCGATTACAGGTATCCACTAAGAACGTCTTTGTTTAACTCAACTAGAATGAAGAACTTAAATTTCCTTAAACGACATCAGAAATTTCCAAAATGCATCTGTGCTCTAACACAGAAATGTCTTCTGCGGCATTTGCCTAAAAAAAGTGGCCAACACTCAAGACCCCCTACATATCCAGTAAATTGCGGGAAGTGTAAACATGAGCTCCAACCCCTAAACTTTTTTCAGATCTTAGGTGAATAGATGTTCTAGAATGTTAATTTTTTAGCTGTGATTAAAATGATGAAATCCAAGCACTAATAATTATTGGTCCAGGACATACTGTAACAGAAGAAAATCACACTTGCGCGAATATGTTTATGGGAGTGTAAACTGTTCATTAAAATGTCTCAACAGTTACAAGAAGTCTTTCACTCTTCACACTTCACCGAAACCAGATGGGAATCTATATATTAATTCTGTAGCCTCCAACTTATCTTAATTTTGAGTAAGGTCCTGGTTCCACATTTAGAAACCAGACCTTTATAGTACTTGCATAGGCTTCATCAGACCAGTGTAGTTTTACATGCAAATGAGTAATTTGGGTTTATACAGCTGCATTATTGCAATACAAGTAGTGCCTACCCAAATTACCAAAATACTCCCCGCGGGGCAAAATTCAATGGTACTGAATCTTACTCGGAACCATCAAACATTTACATGATTAGGTAGCAGTTATGCGTATTTGCAAAATACATTACTTCCATCACTAAACAGCATATCATATGTTAGTAAAACTGTGATGTAAAATAATTATCAAGACGATTATAATTATGCAGCTTAGTTCGAGTTAAACTGTAAAGTATTAAAAAAAAACCCGTCCTTGAGTTATTTTCAGCAATAAAATCGGTTAACCTGTTTTTGGAAATTCTTTAGTAGTATAATATTATTATTTAGAAGATGTGTGAAGCGTAGACCACACGTTCAACTACTTTAAATAAACCATTTATATTATAGTAAAGTACTTTATGGTAACGGGTTTTATAAATAATAATAAATATATTAATGTTATCTGCCTGTATTATAGTTGGACAACACTTGTGAACTTCAGCAAGGAAGATATACTGCTGTCATTACATAACCGAAACTGTATTTATAATCTTAATTTTATTGTAAGGTAAAATATAATCCCCGATTTTCAATTCTGATTGCGATGTAATCACTTAACTACCACCCAGTTAAATAATATTACGGTATACTATGTTGAACGAGGATTCGAAGCGGAAGAGTGTACGGTGGCATATTTATTGACGTGAAACAAGCGAAGTATTCTATAGTGGTATGATATATAAGCTAGTCAAAGTCAAAATGTTTAGTTATTGTGAAAATATCACAACGTCATTTCTATGTAATCGCAACTTGTCAACAACTCTAAATTCTGCACTTTGGACGCAAAACTAATAGGGGCTGGAGTACCCTAATGCTGAATGCTGGGACCCCTACTATTGAACCTATACGACCATGAAATACGAGAATTCGAAAATACAATCGCAGTGTACAGCGACGGCGCTAATGTATTAAGTTAACGTAAGGAAAGAGAAACTGCTGTTAGTCATCTGCAAGAAAGTCTAAATATAGTAACCAAACGGCTTAACAAGTGGAAAATGAAACTTGACACTACAAAATCAGAAGCAAAGATTTTAATGCAACACTGTCTAGGTGATCCACCTAAATTAACTTTTAAGGGACAAATTCACCCTGTAACAGAGGTTAAATACTCGGGAGTGATTGGGGATTCCGTATTAATAAAAACTAAACGAAGCCCACGTCTGGCTAGTCTAAATATATCCGATTCTCAATAAGAAGTAATTTTAAAAAGTGAATGAGGTATGCTTATTTACATATGGATATTACCTGCTCTATCCTGCAATGATTCCCTATAATAGTAACGTCAGTGACAAACAGTTGAACATAATTCAAACTTTCCGAAACAAAATGTTAAGAATTGTATTCAGTACTCCATGGTTTATCAGAAACTCATGAGTCCAGTATGTGCTAAAAATTCTTCTTCTTTTCTTCTCAGCCGTTTGCGATCCATTGTTGGACATAAGCCTCTCCCAATGCTTTCCATGCTATCCTATCCTGTGCTTTATGATGCCTGTCTCTTCCTGCTATTGTCTTTACATCATCCAACCATCTTTTTTGGGGTCTACCAACACTGCGCTTTGTTAGTCGTGGACGCCATTGGATGCTTCTGTTAGATCTTTCATGTGGAGATTTTCTGGCGACGTGGCCACCCAGCTCCACTTCAATTTTGCTGCTGTCTCTATTATATTAATTACTTTGTTATATTCTCTTATTTCGGTGTTTTTTTTCCTCTCTCTCAGGGTTATCTCCAGCACGGCTCTCTCCATTGCTCGTTGCATCGTTCGTAATTTCTCTGCACTTTACTTTGTTAGTGTCATTGTTTCTATGCCGTAGGTTAGTACTGGCAACATCCACATATTTAACACTCTTCTCTTCAGGCATATCGGTAATTCTTTGTTTTTGAGAATATATCCCAATCTGCCAAATGCTGCCCAACCTTGTCTAACTCTTCTTGTAACTTCTGCTGTTTGGTTCTGTTTATTACATGTCCTAGGTATTCATCTACTGTTTCCATTGGTTGTTGTTGCAAGGTAAACTGTTTGTCGTTGTCATTGGACATTATCTTCGTTTTTCTCCGGTGATAAAAATATCAAGTATAAAACAATCTTCTTGGCGGATGCCTTTAATTATTTCTATTGCAAATGACAATTTTTCATTTACTATTATTAGTAACTTGTTGTCAATATACCTATATATATATTTAATTAAATACTCAGTTCGTTAGATAAATTTTGATTCTCTAGTAGTTTTAAGATGTATGCCAGTTCCGCGCCGTCGAATGCAGATTCCAGGTCAACAAACCAAATAAATGCTGAATTACTATATTCTATAGCTCTTTCATCTATTTGTCTGATTATAAATATCGCATCGTTGCAGGACCGTCCTCTTCTGAAACCTTGTTGCTCGCCATCTAGTAATATAATTTCGTTTAATTTCTGTGCTATAATATTTGTTGTGATCTTCAACATCGTATTTAACAAGGTTATCCATCTATAGTTTCTCGGATTCTGCTTTTCACCGTTTCTGAAAATGGGATGTTCATGACATCGTATAATAATTGGATAATCTGCTTAAATTTCCATATTAACTATAGATCAGCTCAACACTAAGAATTTTCACATTAAGCAGATGCACCTACTAGCCGCCATTGTTTATACGGTTTCGCTTACACAGCTGTGTATAGCAAAGATTTGCTTATACGGCTTAATTAAATTAAGAAAAACTATAAACTGACTAATAATAATACCGACTTTCGTTGTGAACATAAATCTTTAGCCTACATTGAAAAAATGATCAACGATATTTTGAAATGCAAAAGATTGTTAGTGAATTAATTCCTATACTGCAGAATTTTAGGAACTTATTCAACAATGACATTAGGGAAACAGTAATTACACCCAATTAGAAGAAGTTAATTAGCGAAATCATGCAAAAATTATGTACTGAAGCAAAATTAATTATGTGTTTCCGTAAAGCCCAACTTTTTAACGCCCCTGTAGAAGAAGTACACCGCACGTGAAAACGAAAACGTCGTATCAATATAAAGTTTTAATGACGTTGTCGTATATGCTTGATTTTATTAAAAAGTGTACCAACTATGTTCTTAATCTTCGATGAAGTTTTAACAATTTAATTTTAACTTTTAATGGAGTTCTGATATTGGACGTCTGCACGTTGACACTGTTAGCAAGTTGTTATTCGACGTAGAAAAATATTTTATTCATGAAATGATTTACTATTTTCAATATACATAGAGAATTCGAAACGTACAAAATACCGTAATGCTACTTTGATGAAACTATTCCAAACTGAAGTTGTAATAAAAAGTTCCCTGCTACAATACGTTCGCTACATATTCATTTCCTTCAACAAACGCGGAATAGTTTGATCTCACATTCGCGCTTCCCGTTCCCTTAATAGTCATTAAATTATAGAAGTGAGGCTGAATTTGAATAGGGATAACAAGCTGTAATTTCGTTATAATGTCGTAGAGATTAATCTCTTTGTGCAAGAATTATGCTCGCACAAAGACATTTATAAATTTGTCTTTCATCTAAAAATAAGCCATGGAGCCAGTTCGCATTCCTGTTAAACATTAAATCGCCCAGAATTATATATTGTGCTAGCTAGTACACCATTGCGAGAATTCTTTGTTCATGTTACGACAAACGCAGTTGATGTTTAATTAGGAAATCGCTTAACGTTTTATCAATCAAAGTTGAAAGGTGACGGTTTGAAGGAAATGTACTAAAAGCTAAGCAATTTCCCGTATGCTGCTGATTGCCCAGCTATGTAACCATTAGCTGAGCTCAAGTTACCAAATGAAACGTGTAATAAAGTTGTACGCAAGAATTTTATTGCAAATAGGGTCGCCAATGGCTGGAACGGCTGCCCCATTCTATTATTTATACTTCTAGTAGAAGTTACTGCGGAAGTAAATGGAACAAGTTCCCTCAGGTCCTTAGTTTATATGGATTACCATACTAATACCTATTTGGGCTTTCCATCGACCTCGAGCCATAAACGAACGAAGGATGTTAAGTGTAGGCCTAGAAACGAGAAACATGTGTAAGTTAAATCAAAAAATGTTTGAACATATCTTGGACATGACATATTCTGTTTTGATTTACCAGATCAAGATTTTCAGTGGTTAAGTTTTTCTAAATCATTCGGATATTGCGAACACGACTAAATGGAAGGAATTACATCAAGGATACGCTGTACGTATAATATCCGTACGATGCCGCGAGGTGTGAACTAAATCCGTATCTAGGAATGGAGGTAATCTCATGATAACTTCGATTTCGCTTCACGAGATCTACTCTGCAAAGGGTCTAATACTTGTGGTGTTATAGCGAATCCTGCTCCAAAGATTTATGTAATAAAGTTCAGAGCTAGGAATATGTCGGGAACGTGTATTGCAAATTTTAGGTTCCGCTATGAAGTTTCAATAACTGCAAATCGAGTTTCTTAATAACCTTCCGCTTCTATAATACTCTCATCTAATATATCAACAGACACTGATGTGTTTCCTTGCATACAATGGGTAAATCGTAATTTATGTTGCTGCAATTTTTCATTTTACGCCTGATTTATGTGCGATTCGTCCTATTGTACTAATTACATAGATAACCGTAACTTATGCAGAGGTATTTTATTAGTGCAATATGGAATGCTATTTCATTAAAGTAAACTGATTGCAGCTGAGGTATTTGTTTGATGAGTCCTGCTCCTATTGATTTGCATGTAAAATGAACTCTTTGTGAAACGACCAGTACCACTTGTGCTTCAATAAATAGAAATATAATAAACGTTTTCCTCTATCACTCTATAGTCTTCTGCCGTGTAATTTGGATTTATTACAACTTACTAAATTCACTTCTAATTTGTAACAACTACGCTAGTGGAATATAAGTTCCCTATTGATTTCACAACTACTCGTTTACTAATTATAAAGTATTTGTTAAGTACTCCATCCTGAATAATAATCTTTAATAAGACTGACTATTAAAACCTCACAAAGTCCTACCCATAAAACTTATTCTTTTGTACCAAAGGGTAGCTTAGTAAAATACGTTTTGTGATTGAATAATATAAATTTTAGATTATATGCATTTACTTCGAAATGTGCAACAGTTGCAACGTTATTGATTTGCAATTACACTAAAACTTAAGTATTGTATAGACGGTTTGATTCTAAGTGGAGCTATATGCTATTCCTCCTCCGATGACTTAAACCTACTCCACAGTATACCACTAGGCAAAATTTGCTACTGTCTTCTAACCGGAGGTAGCGGGAATAGTGCATGGTGCAAATGCAATTCCTGAACGACAAATCAAGAACCAACGTAATTATTGGTATCTACAGTGACACAAATCCGTCTTACTAGTCCTGGGTAGTTGCAGAACCCTTTATTCGTATATCCCCGAAGACATTACGCTTTACGCTATACCAAGAAACCCTAAAAAAACTTCGCACCAAAATGGGTAAACACTAAAAGTTGTCGTCATGCAAGGGCTGCTATTACTGCACCCTCGCAAAGACAGCCAAATATTGTGTGCAGCAGTCCCGAAAAAACCTGCAACTAGTTGTATGTATCTTGTCTGGACACTGCACCCTAAATCAACACATGCACAGGATGGCACTGGCGGACAAGCCAAACTGTCGAGAATGCAATGGGGATAATGAGACGACAGAACACGTCCTGTGGCACTGCCCAGCTCTCGTAACAATCACACAATCCATGTTGATAGACTTTTGGACTGATATGACAGAAATCAGCAACACCCCAGTTGCGGATGTCGTCAAGTACTTCCAAAGGATTGGATGGCTTGCGTGATGCCCAAATTGGGGAGTTGCTGGGGAGACAGTACAATGGGCCCACCTAGTTGTCCCAAGTGCACGTGAGGTAAGTCACCGTCCCAAATCTGCAGTGAATGGACATACTATTATACGACGGATTTCTTAAGTTAACGTACTACATTGCATGCTGAATATATAAATCTTTCATCAGTATTTCTTACTAACGTCGATATATTAAACTACACAATTTATTAATAAGGTGTAGTGTGCCATAAATTAATCATAATTCTATAAAAACTAAGTAGGACTTGATATTCATCTTCCCTAACTAACTATCCCTGTATCCCTTCCATTTCTCTCAACTTTTACGTTACTTTAAATTTAGAACTATTACACATGACACATGTACGTGTGGATTAAAGCAACTCCATACCTGATCCCATTTACCATGAAATTTCGCTCACAACAAATATAAGTATTTACATTATTTGTTATCAGTTACGCATATATAAAAAGTCCATAACTTCTACCGCGACACAGCTCATACATTTGCTAATATAACGAACATAGTTATTGAAATGATTAGCAGAAGACCGACCAATAACAAAAAGTTTTAGACAAGGGGACAGTCACAGCCCTATGCCCTTTAATCTTATTATGGACTAGATAATCGA
Source organism: Limonius californicus (assembly GCA_014611495.1). Classification (NCBI taxonomy): domain Eukaryota; kingdom Metazoa; phylum Arthropoda; class Insecta; order Coleoptera; family Elateridae; genus Limonius; species Limonius californicus. The sequence continues at coordinate 36,912 of JABXWE010102809.1, read as the reverse complement.
AAAAGTCAAAAGTGTAGGTAATGGCTACCGAATAGACACATGCAATTAAGACGGTATAATATAACCGTAGAATGTACCATGGCAGAAGCTAAAGACGATCTTCAGAGAATGCTACATATGTTCTATTTAAATGCCCACTAGTAGAATATGCAGATACATATAGAAAAAACAAAATACCTTACAGTAGCCAAAGAACCTGTTCGGTGCAAAATTATGAGGGGAAACTCAAAGACTTATCTACGTAGCCATGAAACGAAAGGGACACAAAAATGTGAATAATCTTGTTTCAGTACACCATCCATCGATATCAACGTACGTACGCCAGTTATCTGGAAGTTGGTTTAAATCTTCAGAAAAAAATTCTTTTCCTGACTAGCGAAGTAGTCATCGATGGCTTGTTTCAGTTCTATATCGGAGTAAAATCTTCTTCCTCTTAAATATTTCTTCAGTTTTCTAGACAGATAAGAATCAGATGGTGCAATATCATATAGTCTCATGAAACACACACTCCTCTAGAACAAGCACGACCTTGTGGACCGTGCATTGTCATGGAAAAGCAAGATGCTTTTCTGACGCAAATGTTGGAGGTCTTCACAAATGGCATTTATTAGATTTTGAGTATTGTCATATGTTTCTCCTGTAAGTAGTCCCTCTTGGCATATATTCGATCAACAATATTACCATCAAGTGCCAGAAAATTGTTCCCATTAACTTTTCAGCAGAAGGGTGGGTTCGGCATTTCTTGGGTGGATTCCAGTAATAAACCCAAGATTCGTTAACAGTCACCATTCGTGATATAATGTTCAAATTCTTCTCTGCACAAAATGGACAAATATTGCTGGCAAATTTTGTTCCGAACACACGAACCTTGGAATCCACCCCGCTGATACTCTACCTAAGTTTAATTTATCGTGTAAAAAGGTAATCACGCTTCCCTCAGAAATTTCTAATTCTGAAGGTATAGTTGCAACTTTCAAACGTCGGTTCTCCAGCACCATAGCCTCAACTTTCTGGCACATTTCTTCATTAGTCGCTTATGATGGTCTGCCCGATCTTGATTCATCTTCAAAGGATTTCTGTCTCCAGCGAAAATGTCTACATGGAATAAGATGGAGACTCTTTTCCGCAAACCGCCGTTATTCTGTCATATATAGAGCCCGTTATGTTCCTCTGTTTGTCAAGAATTTGATTACACTTCAGTGTTCAAGTTTTACAACATTCCTTTTTAATACAACTGAACGCAATATTTTTGAAATGGATGTGCAGATCGGAACAAAGTTGCATGTAGAACTTGTGAAAATATAACATTAATAGCATAGGCCGTCCAACGATTGTGGTCGTGGCTAGGTAGATAAGTATTTGAGTTCCCCTCGTAACTGTAAATAACAAATCGATAAAGCAATCAGTGGAGTTCAACTATTTGGGAATAGAGATTCAAGTTAGACGGAATAGTCAAAATAGATGAAACAGCTGCTACGTACCAAATGAAATAGTTTGATATGCGTCAAAGTAAAGTTTTCTTGGAATACTGCAATCTTCATATCCTCAATAAACAAAACCGTTTATTATATTTCACTTTGTATTATCTAGAAAAAAAGCAAACGAAAAATAGCATGATGAGTCAAATTAAAGCTGTCGAAGCTTTCAGTACAATTCTAGTTACATCACGAAAACGAAATTTGTTGGTAACCAACTAAAGAATTGGATTCCGTTTCATGAAAAATCTCAATAAATTTGGAATTGGAGAAAGCTTGTCTTTCAACTTCTTGTCATTTCGAAAGCAACTTTCAATTATGAGTGTCTTTCAGGTGGGTACCTAATTAAAAGAAATTGTAGTTTACTACAGAATGTACAAGGAAATAAAATAAAGGTAAAGTGAAAACAACTAATCTCACAGTGATCAAGATATTGTTTAAGCTTTGGAATAAAAACAACTAGATCATTAAGGCAGAGCTTTCTTAGAACCGCGTATACCATTAATTTACTCTATACAGTGACAGCAAATGAAAATATTACTCAGCCTAAATATTAAGGAACGCAGGTTCGATTGTGCCTAAGGTTGGTGAGTTTTTTCTGGCGGGGAAAAATGTAATTAAAGGTGGGCCTTCTGGTGGGTCCCGTGCCACTGCGATGTGTGAAACATTAAAAATCACTAATGGGTTTGGAACTACCTCAGATAGACAAAATTCATAATTAGTTAGAGTGTGCAATGGGCCAAATACGGCCCGAGTGCATAGAGATGCCTGAAAAACTGCGTCCTAGATCTCGCCCAATCAAAACAAACAAACAGTACGCTTAGTTACGTATACTTGCATGAAATTTTTGATTTCCTTTTCTCTGAACGGCACTAAAACTAATAAGTCTCCTATAGACAGTGATGTAGCAGGTAATTGGTTATAACTGCTAATGATAGATGTCGATTGGGGACCAGTTGGGAATCACTAATGGCGGTGTAATAGCAGTGTCGACCGCAATGTATTCATTTTCCTATAACACATTATTGATTATGATACAAAAGAATTGATTGCCCACGAGCGATTATTCAACACATTTTCTTTTAACAGTCTCAATTCTGAGATTCTATTTTCTATCCAGTATAAAGCTAAATTCATGTGCCGTGGTTGTGTAATTATTTATTAACACAATATTTACCGTTGTAGAGAGTGTTGGTTTAGCATAGGTGTTTTAGAGAACTCATTTTCTTTCTTTGTTTACCTCTAGATATTTAATGAAAGCATACATTTTAGTTAATTAAAGTTTTTAGGAAGAGTAATTATTCTAGATGTTGGTTTTCACAAGTTCAGTAGAAAATGCCTTCCATATTGAAATTATTAAATCAAAGCTCTAATATTCTAAACCAGCAAGAAAAATCTGTGAGAAACTTTGTCCAGAAAGTAGGATTATACAGACTACAGGCTGGTATAGCAGCGCATGGTGGACTCCAATAGTTTCAACTCCATATACTTAATATCAACAAAAAGTGACATACAATCATTGGAACTTTACTACTAAGTGACCATGAATTCTAAATTTTCAAGCTCACGCGCCATGCTAAATACGACAAGTACTTGAACGTCATATTATACTAAACCTGGGGCAATATGTAAAACTTATTTTATGATTACCATGGTTATTATTGGTGTAAAATACTATCACCAAGTGCTAATCTTGGTCCTGAGGGATTTACAAAGTAACTCATGCAACACCTCTAAGAGAAGGATTTTTTGTAAACTTAGCTATGAAATCAACGACCCTATCATAACCCTTAAGACGGGAAGTGGTATACTTTTTGATCCACAAAATTTTGAATCCGCTCCTGTTGGAAGGGCGTTGAAGTAGGTGCGCCGAGGCTTCGGTTATGGACCATCCATTTAGTGTGCCAGCTTTCGTGATGTCAGTCACTACCCTTCCTGCGAGTAGCTGCAAGCTATTGGGGTTGTGGCATGTTCTAGTATAACACGTCACAAATTCACAAATATACAATCAGTTTTGTAATTTGTGAAATCAACAGAAAGCACCAATCCAAATGTGACAGCCGACAATTTACCCTCCAAGCAAACTCCTGTAAATTTTTCAGCCGTTTCCTCGTGTTAGTACATTGCTTCCTAGTTACTCATAGCTTTATGTTATATTACTCAATTTCATATTGTGTTGTGTAAATAAGTTGATATTTAAATAAACAGATGGACTAATAGGGAAACCATAAATAGGGTAAAGGTAAATTATGAGCGTTGACTGTGGCAGTGTGCGGTCTTGAAGGTAATTATTCTGAAAATCACTCAAAATTCTCATAATGAACTGGTAAAATCGACCTTTGCAACGGGACGATAAGGTTTTTTTACATTATGAGGCTCACACGTAAAAGAGTTTATGACGAAACTAAGTCAGTCAGAAAAAACGTCCTTGTGGACACCAAATGGCCCGCGGGCCGCAGTTACCTACCGCTGCTTTAGATTATTAACATATAATATGAGTGTATTGTTATGGAAGTGCTATTTCAACGTCTATTGGAAGGAAATCTGAGAACTGTATAATAGCATCGCAAACTTATTAAAAGATAATTATCAGAGACGTTCATATGTTCGTGAAATTTGTATTCTCTAAGTTCTATGGAGGCCCGCGACCAGTTTGAATAGCTATGGGACTGTGCGAAGTTGTTGGAGCAGCAAATTAGCGTGTTCATTCAGCTAGTTCCGAGTCATTTAAATGTAAACTGACTGATAGGACAAAGTCGTGTATGCCAAAATATAGCTGATTGGATATAGACCCGTGAGGAAGTACAATATGATCGTTTAAAGTTTGTATAAGGGCAGGCCTTGAAGTAAGTACATTCTCTTCGCTAATTATGCAGACATTAATATTGCTTCTTGGTAGGTATTGAAAGAAAATGTATTTAATCGTTTCAAAAATAATTGGAAATCTAAGGATGAAAATAAGATTATAAATTGTATTGTCACGAAGTGGTAAGTTATTCCAAATTAAAAAAAAACATAAATAAATCACAATTTGGTGATATGACATGGTACTCTATTATAGCAAATCATTATTTAAAATGTTTTCGTCCTATAACTGTTTTCGGAGGTATGTGTATTATATACAGTTGTAGTCATTGCCAGATATCCAATTCAATTCAATTACGTTGAATTTTGCAAGTTAGCGCGTAAAAGGTTTCTTTTCACAACACACCAAAAAAACTGGTTCTTTACCTTAGCTTCCGATGAATGGGATAGCGAGAGATAGGCACAATTTTGTTCACAAGATGCGGGAAAATCCGCAGGCAGCTCCTGAAGACTGGATGGAATGGAGTCAACATCAAGGGCCAAAACTTTGATGCGTTCTTCGCACCGACGGTACTACCAGGGAGACGGGAACTGGGCTCGATATTAATCCACCAAAAGCGATGGACAATTTTACAATAAATTGCCTTTCCAGGGATAAAATCCAGTGTGTTTCTAAATCCGACACTTGTCGACAGTTCTGTTTTCACCCATGGTAAAACAGCGAAATGAAAATAACACATAATGGACATCCATCGAAAACCCAAGCCGCCCCAGCAGCGCTCGACTTATTTACGGCCCCCGTAGATGGAATTTGGGAAGTTCGGAGTCAACGAAGATAGAGGAATGACTGAAGAGCTAAACGCAACCCGAACTTGAATTCCCGAAAAATATTGCACCACATTACGAAATATCAATAAACAGTTCCAAAAGGAAAATAACACGTGCGACTTCTGAGGGTCGACACAGAATACCAAGTATTGTTTTTGAACAGCAAATTTAGCCTATCAAGGGAAACTTCGAAATTGGTCTCGTCATAAATCAATCCTTAAAATCAAAATAACCAAAACTGTTATCAACATACAAACGGCAATTAAAATCGAATTTCAAATCCTATGAAGCGGCAATTAAAGTACGACATTAATTCAAATGGAGCGGCAAAATTTAAATAAACATAACAATATCTAATCTGATTCGGACTAAAAGTGCATAAAGACAATAAAATTTGAAAAAATTCAGTATCGCCAGCGAAAGTTAGACATCTTTATTTGGTAGCATGTTTTTCATTAGAGTTAGGTCTCAACTTTTAAAATGAGATGTTGTAGTAGAGTAGCTTAATATAAATCTAGTAATTTGTGGCCAAATACTTTAGCTTGATAACTAAAGCAGGTATAATTTTTGAATAATCCGAAAGTTCGCCACAGTGAACTTGAAAATTTTAAGCGTAATGCATAATACATAATCAGAGAGGGGTTTGATTCTTCTATGCTACAATTAGTAGAAAACTTCCTTTTCTTCTCCTATGACCTTCCGTCATAGGTTGGTCGTTCTCTAATGCCAATATCTTCCCAATCGTTCTCTTCCAAACGTGTTCCATGCATTGTTTAGAGTATGTATGCAGCTCTACTGCTCGTATTCTATCATGGACATTCTTGGTCAGTGCCCACATTTCTCCAGCATACGTTTGTTATACTCTATAATAGCTTTAAATACTTTTCTTCCTGTTTCTTTGGTGAGACTTTTATTCCAAATTGTTTGTTGTAGTGCTTTTATAACTCTTGTTTTACTCTCATAACCATTGCTAGTAGTAAACTGGCTTTAGTTAATATTCCAGGTAGAATCGTGCCAGTTCGTGGGTTGGGTACTACAAATCCACTTTAAGACATATAATGGAGACGAGGACATCTATAATTTTTATCATTTAGTGATAATATTTAGTCTATGTAGGAAGCATAGATATATAGGACTAATTGCATAAACGATATACATATGAGAATACTCGTATGTGTCAAAATAGATATAAGTTCTGATATATGTAAATTTTGAGGATTTGTTTTTAACGTATATATGGACCAGCTAGAATCAAACCACACCATGAGTTAGATATTAAAAATTCGTTTGGTGACATATGGTAAAACGAGAGCATGGATAAATTCTATTAACCTATGGTATGCATATCCAGCTAAACAGAACTCCAGTGCAAATTGTATGACTACAGTGCAGGAATCTGCGATTGCATTTTAAAAGTTTAACAATCTGTAGTATTACATGTAAAATTGAGGATTAGCTTTAGTTAATACAAGTGTACCAATTCATATGTTGGTTTCTAAAAATCCACTTCATGACATATGTTGCAAGCGATAACATTAACAACTTTTGCTACGTATATAGCGAGGTTTTATACAGCTTAACGCCGTTTATCGCATTTAAAATATCAATAGTACCTATTTGTGCTGCTGGTCTCGACTTTGCATTGTCTCCTGTATTTCGTCGCTCAAACTTCTAAGTAGCTGACCTCTTTTTCGTTGTGCCTAGGGTCTCCAGTTCCAAATTTTCCGTAGCCCTTGGTGTGCCTGTGCATCCTTCTCATGTATCCATACCACTTTAGTATTCTTTCTGCTATGCGTTCTGTTATTTCTTTTTCCATCTTCATATTTTGCCTTATTTACTGATTCCTTACGTGTTCCAGTCACCTTATCCTAAAGCCCCTTCGCAAAAAGTTCAGCTCTGCTGTTGATATTTCTTCTCTATTTATTTTTGTCATCGCCCATGCCTCCGCACCGTATGCGAGTGTTATATATTCTTTTCTTAGTATTTGGAAATATGTTTTGGCCACAAGAGTGGTAGTGGACCTGCAGAAATTACCGTAGACGGAATTACGTTACTAAATGATGAAAAACACTAAATAAATTATTCAATCATATATATGACAATGGCAGACTTCCTAATATTTGGATGACATCTGTATTTATTCCACTTCCGAAGAAAAATAACGTAAAGACATGTAAGAAATTTCGATTAATTAGTTTAATGAGTCATATATTGAAGGTATTATTAAGATTTATACACAACGGGCTTTACATAAAATGTGAATTTATGACTGATAATTCAATAATTGTAATTGTAATTGTGGAGTGCCTTTTTTACCATGAAAGTTTTGTTACAGAAGTCTGGAGTGATTAAAAAATCGGTATTTGTTTGCTTTATAGACCTTGGATAGGTTTTCGCCAGGATAAAACACAAAAAATTACTGAAGGCACCTGAAAATTTTGGACTTGATGGAAAGGATAGCAGGCTTATAAAGAATGTATATTAGAAGCAAACAGCTGTGGTACCAATATGTGCCGCACAAGCACATGGATGTCTAATACAAGGAGGTGTAAGACAGGGATATGTGTTGGCCACGGTTCTGTTTAACATATACTCTGAATTCAAACAGTAACAGTTAAGTGTTGCGTCTGGTCGATATTACTGCATGGTATGGAGGCTTGCACGCTGTAAAAAGCAATCATTATAGGATCACTGCCTTCGAAATGTAGACATACAGGCGAATCCTGAAACTTTCCTGGGTAGAGCTAATAACCAATGTAGAAGTATTAAGGAAAACAGGCAATGAAAAAGAGCTAATGAGCACTAGTAAAAGGCAAGAGCTGCTATTACTGCACCCTCGCCAAAGAGATCCAAATTTTAACTGTCCCGAAAGAACCTGCGACTAGTTGTAGGTATTTTATCTGGACACTGCACCCTAAATCAATACATGCATAGGATGGAACTGGCGGGCAGCCCAAACTGTCGAGGATGCAACGGAGATGACGAGACGGCAAAACACGTCCTGTGTCACTGTCCAGCTCTCGCAACAATCAGAGGATCCATGTTGGGAGACTTTTGGCTTGATATGATCGAAATCAGCAATAACCTAGTTGCGGATGTCCTCAAGTACATTCAAAGGAAGGGACGGCTTGGGTGATTGTCCAAATTGGGGAGCTGCTGGGGAGGCAATGGGCCTACCTATGCGGTCTAAGTGCAGGTGAGGTAACTCACCGTCCCAAAATCTACAATGGCAATGACAAACGAAAAATAAAAATTATTACAAACGATAATTAAAGGAAGAATACATGGAAAGAACAGTACGGGAAGAAAACGATTATCTTGGCTACTCAGCATACGAAATTGGACAAGAATGGCGGCATTACAGCTGTTTCGTGTAGCTGAATCTCTATTTAACCTAGTGATAACCAACCTCTGAAAACCGAGGAGGTCTACAAGAAGAAGTGGTAGTGGTAACTTCTGTTACTTGGCGATAATATTTAAGAATATGCAATTAGAGTGCAGAATGTGCGAATAAACTTTTTACATTTTACGTATATTAAAGGCTTTATAGTTTGTGAGGATGTATACAAAGTCGAAGATGTACTGTAATTAATACATTAAGTATCATCAGACCAGTACATAATATGTTTTAATAATCCACTTGGGCTCCAATAACCGTAATCACTTTTCGATATAATTTAAAAATATGTACAAAACGCAGAGTTAAAATACAAACCATACCAATAAAGTCTAAGATTCTGCGGTTACCTTTATTAGAACTTTTATAGTTTGTGATACTGCATAATAGTCCTCAGTTGATTGCCGCGGCGGCGGTAAGAAAAACGAGAACTACGCTTGCTGTTCGGTAATGCTGCAGATGCGGTATATGAAGTAGCAATAAAACAAAATAGCCTAAACACTACTGCCTGGGAGATTTAACATGTAACCAGAAAATAGCCATGCAAATCAATAAAATTTTATTTTTATGTACAAAACTGTACGATCGGTACCTAATATAAGTGGTAATTCACTGGAACGGATGTGTGTAAATGGTTTTTAGGCAACAACCTCTTCCAGGGCGATTGCTTTTTTAGATCTTGAAAGTACCAGTTGGAAATGGCTTTTTCAAGATAGCATTTTTGCTGCGAGTATCCACCTGTGTTGACTTTCAGAGGACGGACGTGCACAGAAGCAGCTCGGCCCAAATTCTAAGCACGCATTATCGCCATATAAGAATGCTTTGGAAGTTACAAATACATCTTCAGCGAAAAATACAATTTTATTGTAAAGCAATTATGTGCATATGCCGTGGGGCTCTCGAAACGAAGTTACGAAGCGCGCAATTCCTCCGCTATTGTCGGATGTAGCCCTCGGCGAATAGTTACGTTCCTCCTGCACGTTCGCACCCTACTATACGTCGTTACACGTGCCCGGTCCCGTGGATAAACAAATGTATCGAGTCCTTAAATTGGACTTAGGAAGCGAGCAGAACGGAAAAGTTTGCTTTTTTAAGTTTGCAGGCTTAGCTTGTTAGTAACAGAAAAGGAGCAACTTTATATAATAATATTCCGGTGGTCCGGAAATTTGTTCGCCAACATTTGTTCCCCAGAAATCTGTTCGCCAACATTTGTTCCCCGGGGAATTTGTTCGCCCGGAAAGTTGCTCGCCAGGAAATTTGTTCGCCCTGCATTTCTACGCCGGAATTTTGTTCGCCGATATGTTTTAGCATGCACGTTAGCAAATATAATAATTAGAGCTAGGATAGTTAGGCAAATACCTTATTTTATTAATGGAGATATTTAAGGCAGACTCGAATTAAAATCCGTTTTAGGGTATCCACAATCCAAATATCCAAATTTGATTTTGCCTTTTTTGCCTTTTTAGGGGGTTTTTCGCGGTTTTGCCTTTTTTAGAGGTTTTTCTGTATTTCTTCGCCCTTTTGGTGGGTTTTGGGCTGATTTGTTACATTCGAAAATAATATTCTGGGCACTTAAAATTTTGTTAAAAATTTAAAAGTCTAATTTCTAACTATCAACATAAGTTTTAAATTTCTTTAAGTACCTATTATCAGTTAGGCACAAATAAAAAACTTTGTGGTTTAAGTAACTTTTAAATTACAGTACAATCATCGGCTGCGGCCTGCAAATAGATTCTAAAGCTAAAATCCCTGTTATCTTTAATCCGTCAATGCAAAGTATAGGTAGTATATAATAGGTTCTTAATCCCACATGTAAGTTCCTAGACGTAGTTAGGGTTGTAGAATAATCTGTTCTTATCAAGGAACGGATTGCAGTATCGCTAATTGCTTCTTATTCAATTTGAGTTGAGTACACAAGAATGCGTTTAAGGTATTATCGGCAAGGACCAATAGTAATGAGTGTTTCAAAAGTGTGGATGAGTCGAAACAAATAAATAACCCATTTGTAATAACATTTCAGTTTTATCTGTACCTTCATAGCAGAAGTATCCAAAATGGAATTTGTTGTAAGTTCCAAAGGCAAACCCAAACTTTGTTTAAATGGTTATTTATTCGTAAAAGATAAACAAATTGAAAATAGAATCCACTGGAAGTGCCAAAATTTTAAGAAAATGTTGTGCAAGTGTCGTGTGACAACCATTAATAACGAAATTAGTAAGGAACTAAATGAACATAATCATAATGGTGAAAGTGCGAAAATCGAAGCAAACAAGGTGTTAAACAAAATTAAAGAAGATGCTATAAATACTCGTGATGCACCTCATTATATTATTTCTACTGCATCAGTTAATATCAGTCAATCTGTGTGTACAATTACCTTCGACAGATTCCATGAAAAGAACGATTAGAAACGTTAGGCAAAAAGAAGATCACGGTCCCGCACTTCCCACAAACAGACGAAATATTGAGTTCCTTGAATATTACAAAACAACTGCAAATGGAGAGCCGTTTTTGTTATACGATTCAGGCCCTGAGGATGACAGAATGATTATATTTGCTACGCGACGGAATCTACAGCTTTTGGAGACATCTCGTCACTGGTATGCGGATGGAACCTTTAAAACTGCGCCATCGCTTTTTGAACAACTTTATACCATACATGGATTCCAGGGAAATACAGCTATACCACTGGTTTATGTATTGCTTCCAAATAAAACTGAGCGATGTTATATTGAACTTTTAAGAAAAATAAAACATTTGGTACCAACTGCAAATCCACAAACAATCATGATAGATTTTGAACCTGCAATGATAAATGCGATAAATCTCGAATATCCGCAAGTAGTACATCGTGGTTGTTTTTTTCATCTTTGTCAATGCATTTACAGAAAGATACAATCAAGTGGATTAAAGCGGGAATATGATACAAATACAGATTTTGCCCTAAAACTGAGGATGGTTTCTGCTTTAGCATTTGTTCCTGTACCACATGTGGTGGATTATTTCGACGAACTTTGTGATCAAAATATCTTGCCCCCTCACGCGCAACCCGTTTTGGATTACTTTGAAGATACGTGGATAGGTCGGCCACACAGACGTAGTCGTCGAGCCCCGCTATTTCCTCTTCAAATGTGGAACTGTTACGATAACGTTCAAGAAGGGTTACCAAAAACAAACAACGCGATTGAGGGGTGGCATCGTGGTTTCCAGTCCCAAATATCAGCCGACCATCCTACTATATGGAAGTTTATAGAAGCTATCAAGAGAGAACAAAGTCTGAATGAGGTTCGCATAGAACAGTATATCGCTGGACAAGAAGCTCCTGCAGGTCGTAAAAAGTATCAAGACTGTGCAGCAAGATTAGCTGGAGTTGTAAACACTTTTGAACCTGGTGTGGACATGTTAGATTATCTACGTGGAGTGGCGCACAATATAGGATTTTAACAGTGCTCTGTATTTTTCATACCATTTATTTGTGAATTATCTTTAGTTATGTGTACAATCATATGTATAATTCAGTTTATGTTCATTATTGATCGTAAATTAAACAGACATTGATTGCATTTGTTGTTTTTTACTTTTGACTCAATATTTCGACTACTAACTACTCACAGTAATCCTTAACTAAATCTAGTTTATGTTTTTTTAATAAATAATACATAAATTGACTGCATTTCTTGTTTTTTTACTTTTGTCCGTTTTACCTAACTGCTAACTTGCATGCTAAAACATGTCGACGAACAAAATTCCGGCGTAGAAATGCAGGGCGAACAAATTTCCTGGCGAACAACTTTCCGGGCGAAAAACAATCCCCGGGAACAAATGTCGACAAACAAATTTCCGGGGAACAAATGTTGGCGAACAAATTTCCTAGAACCTAATATTCCACCAAGTTGTATTTGAAAATATAATATAATGAATTCGCCGAACAGATTTGGGTTGTATACCAGCGAAAAAGTTTACTAAGTGAAACTGGGATTTCGGAAACTTTTTCTCTTAAATTGATATAGCGAATCCACTTTAATTTAATATTTAAGCAGAATATGAGTAGTTAAAATCCACAAAGTAACTTCCTTGGAAATCTGCCCCAAACCAAATATAACGATTACAATAAACCCTGCTTCATCAGTACGCCGGAAAATTAGTCATCGCTTGAATCAATCAACCAATGCAAATGAATCTTGGTACCCTGTTCCGAATTACCATTAAATTATTGCGAGCACCGATCTCGGTTAATACCAGCTAGAAACTCAAGTTTTCAATTTACTTAATGCAACTACGTGAATGCACTTAGTTCACTTTTATCATATTCTGAAAATATCGACAGTGTCTGTAGAAGTATCAAGCCTTTGTTTTTATATTTAGCGTAATATTAATATTACCTTGGTATAAATCTAAAACATTTAAATTTATATTCTTTGAAGCTTTCGCGGTTTCTCGAACTGTCCATATTTACAATTAACTTTCGGCTTAGACCGCGTCGTCATTTGGGAACTACACCCAGCATTATCAGGTAAGGACCGACCTGTAGCTTGTCTGCCTCTACAAGCATTTGCTCTAGAAGTTTGAGCCATATTTGTTCTTAGGCCCTGCTTGCCTAAACAGGGCCGTGTGCTTGTATTAATCAAACCTTGGGGCGGACAAGGATTTGTGAATATAACACAGTGTTATATTCACTCTGAAGATGCAAGCTGCAATGTCTTGTGAAACGTTAGTTTGTATGGGTTCACAAACAGCTAACAGGCGTAAGCCGGTTAAGTATTATTGTCCTGGCAAACAAAATACATCAAGATCAAATCCTTGTCCGCCCCAAGGTTTGATTAATATAAGCACACGGCCCTGTTTAGGCAGGCAGGGCTTACGAACAAATATTGTTCAAACTTCTAGAGCAATGCTTGTAAGGGCAGCCAAGCTACAGGTCGGTCCTTACCCTGATAATGCTGGGTGCAGTTCCCAAATGACGACGCGGTCTAAGCCGAAAGTAAATTGTAATATTTAAATTTAGTTAACTAGTACTCTTAGGAGCAATACCGATCTACGTCACCAATGTTATTACAGTTTGAAATTCCTAAAACAACTAAAAGTAACGTTCGTGTAAGTACATATATAATATCACTTCATTTGAGAAGAGAGAATAAATTCAGTGATACAGTTCCCGTGGTTTCCAGCACCCTCTAAGCTGCAGGTCTTCTATGCCTGGAGTACATTAAACAGGCATAGGAGAAGAGATTGCTAGGTATCCTAAGAGGCGAAATACTCGAAGAAGAAGAAGAACAACAACACACTACTTATAATTACTTGCCATTCATACTTTTATCAACTTCATTTAACATTTCAAACTTCTTCGTCCTATCCACTAGTAAAACATTGTCCTGTTTGTCTAACCCTGTTATTCTCTTGACAACCACAGCTAGCTTTGTTGTCATCTCTTAGGCGGTCTTCCGGATGGTCTTTTCCTCGATAGGCTGCCGTTTTTACATTGCTTTGCATTTCTGTCGCTATTCATTCTGTCAACGTCATATCTGTGTCTGTCTCCGAATGATACTCCTGTTGTTTGTTTTAATTTCATATCTGTCGTTCTTTGCGTTTGGTAATTTGCGTTTATGCTTTGGTTTCGTCAGCATATGCCATGATGGGTCTAACTACTGCCATAAATACTCTTACTTTATTGTTTTACCATATAGCATTATTCAGGCGTTCCACAACTTCCAATGCTTTTGTGGTTTGATTTACAGTTTCAGAGGATAAGTTGCTGTCGCTTGTTATGTTGACCCCCCTAAGTAGGTATATTTCATTACCTGCTTGATTATTTTTCCCTCTAGTTCCAGTTTACATCTTGTTGGTTTTCTTGTTATGACAATCGTTTTTGCTTCTGATGTTAAATATCCATGTTATATTTCTCTGCTGTTATATTAAGGTGCAATCATCTTCAAAAACATTCCAAACAGTAATTTAAGCTGTATTAAACGCTTACTTACATTTTACTACTCGCAGTTGTTCCACTAAAATGATCGTAGTATGAAATTTTAAATCAGTTTGCTGCATTTAACCTTTCCCATAAAAAGGGAAACGCATTTCTACCACTACTGGTGTATAAGCTTTAGTCACTGCAGGGTACTCAAGTTGTTAGTGGGTGTTGACTAAAAGATATTGATGCATTACGGTAAATACACTTGAGTATTACTTTGTGTTGTGATTTAATATATGTGTTGGTTACAATCTCTTCTGTATCTAGTAGGCTCCTAAAACCCACTACATTAGTGTGCTAATTAATATGCACGTAGTTGTAATTTCGTATATTTTGCAGTTGACAATAATCGTAGTGTACATTTTGTGCAGCAAATGCATGACATCTGGTTTTAAAGGCAACTGTAGCGTTTGGTGATTTGTGTTACCAGTTTGAAAAAATGGATTTACCGCCAAGAAAACGAACAAAGATTTTAACATTATACCTGAGGAGAAACACGTTGCGGAAAAGAGGCTGATGCCCAGCAGTGGGACGAAAAGGCTATCAATGCAAAAAAACCATACCTCTATGGCACGAAGGGAAATAGCTAAATATTGTTGCGTCAATCTTGGGACAGTTAATAAGCTTTTGAGGCTAAAAAGAGAGACTGGATCTGTTGACGTGAAGCGGAAGGGGAAATGTGAAAGGAAAAGCTAGACGACTACTCTAGACGAGGCTTTTTTAATTGGATACAGGAAAATTGAACCCAGGAAAGCCAGTTTTTGTATGCAATAAAACTTAGTACCCGCTGGTGTCGTAATGCGTGACTCACAAGAAGCAGTTGCTGATCATTCCTATGTTTAAGAAAAGATTCGTTTTGGCGAATTACCAACTGGACAGTGTATTATTGTAGACAGGTGTTATTCTGGGATCAAATACACTTCCTGGAACAAGAATAGCGAGCACGTTATACCAGAAAAAGTGATAACGAAACACTTACAGCAGCTCATATTGGCCAAACAGTCAAGCACCCTCAAAAGATGTTCTGGGGCTGCTTCTATTATGCAGGCACTGGACCGCTGGTCCGAATAGATAGAATGATGAATAGTCAAAAATACAAAGACTTATTGGAACGCAAATTGTCCAGATAACTAGAAAAACTTGCTAACAGAGGCAACGCAATCTTTCAGCAAGATTCCACCCCATGTCATACATCCAAGGTTATGTTGCAAAAATTTACGGAAAAAGAAATCATGTGTCGGGATTGGCCAGGGAACTCACCAGATTTAAATCCTTTGGAAACTTTGTGGGCTATTTTTAAGGCCAGGCTACGTAAGACGGACACAATGGTGGACATATTAAAAAAAATTTAGTGGTCACATTTTTATGTATTTTTAAAATGCAATGGCAAATGAACGAGTTTTTGAAAACTACAAGTTATGTTCACATTCATTCATGTGAAAGCGTTCTTTGGATGGTTTGGTTGTTGAATTGGTGTTACTATTATATAATATCTAACGACGGTTATGCTTAAGAGATCCCCAAAACGTAATTATTATCATATTGTAAATTCTACGGGTAACGATAAGACATTTTTTAGAGAAATTTGAAAATGTTATACTTTAACTACTTGATACTATCAACTGTAATTTGATTAACGCCATGTCATTTTTTAAGTTTACAAACTACTTGTCCATTGCGAAATCCTTACAGGTCTGTGGCCGCAGTATGTTAATCAGTATCTTCCTAAAATCCGAATGTAAGGTGGTCGAAAGAAATGAGAACTATGTATCGCATTAATTCAGCTTCATGTACGATGTAAGATGAGGATCCGGTGTATTCCGGGTTTGGTAAGCGAAGAACAATTCAATCGTTTGCAATTAGCTTCTTCCTTACTGCAGCGATACAAAAGAGAAGGTGATGAATTTTTGAACTCAATTGTGACAACTAATGAAACCTGGGCAAACTATTTTACTTATTATTCCAATGGTGCAGGCAAGTAGTAATGTCACCACATCGCAAAAGCCAAAGAATGCAGAAACAGTGTCGTCAGTTGGTAAAGTTATAGCTACATTTTTTAGGATTCTTAAGAAGTGCTCTTCGTTGATTAACTTATCAAATGTCGTACAATTAGTGAAGAAACTTCTACGCGATAAAACTAAACAGGCTATCAGGAACAAACGTAAAAGAAAATAAAGTTCTCTTTGCTTTTTCCAAGATATTGAACCCATAAACAATCTCTAATGAGACCCTGTTCCACATGCACCATACAATCCTGATTTTGCTTCCACCGATTTCTGTTTGTTGGGCCTACCAATAGAATGTGTAGTCGGTAAAAGGTTTCGATCAAATATCGATATTATCGAAGCTGTTTAAGGGTGGATATGTGTGCAACCCAGCAACATATGCCAGGAAGGTATTGGCAAACTCCAAAATTGAGACAGGGGGACTACATTGAAAAGTAATAGAGTTCATCGTTATAATATTGTAATACTCTCTTTATAAATACATTTGTTCTATTTACCTAATTAAAATGTAAATTTTATGAAAAGCTCAGTGCCCTAAATTTTAAGTGAAGTCATTCTGATATATTGCCCTGGTGAACAGATTTTGTTTTGTTGTAAGACCTTCGTGCTTTTACAATATTCATTTGGGTTTGTAATTGAAACACGCCCCCTATACTGCTACAAATATATTGCTCTAAACTGGTAGCTTGTTTAAATTACTTATTCCACCCGTCTATTGTAAATTATGTAAATGAAAACAGAAAAAGGGCAATTTATCCTGTAAACCTTTACAAGAAATATATCCTGTCTATTTCATATGCTAAACGACTACCTATGTTTTATTCGACTGATGTTTAATTTGCAAACAGCACTGTAGCCTCGGTGTATAATGGTTTCGGGAGCAAGTCCAGCATGCCCAATCGCTTTTAATTTGACAGAGCTTTGCTAAAGACTATGATGGAAAATGGAGTGTAGAAGACTTTATCAAAACGAACGACAAATAGCAATGAAAATAAAAATAAATGGCGGCGGCAATTCTCCAATTTATTACTCTAAGCTGGGCTAAAAAAATATCACTGAATTTATTGTACTGCTCAACTAGTTTCAGAACAGAGGTAGAATTTATTAGCTTTTCGGGGTCGTTTAATGATTGTCCGTGTTTAGCACTTAATTAAAATAAAATATTGCGTATAAGTTGTAGAAACAACGCTTTGACATGTATATTCTATAACACACGCACATTCATGGCACATATACATGGTTAAATACTTATTTTACAAATTGTCTTGGGATAGCACTAACATTCAAAATACATAATATCTACAAATAAAACTGTTAATACTGATAATTGCGCTGCTTTACTAAACTTTTCATTACTAAATGAAGTCATTCTTATGTTAAACAAAACACCTTTAGAATTGTGCACATATTTATTTTTGTGGCTGCTGCTATTGACTTTACAAAGTATTTCACCTTGATATTTTATCAATTTCTTTATGTACACAAGCACCACGTACCTACTTTAATAAATAATGAGGAAGTTTGTTTGGAAATAAGTTCCCTTCGTGTACATATTAGAACTGCCACTTTTTCCTTGTCTGTCAAGTAGCAGGTGTTTTTTAGAACTATATATAATATATCGAATTCATTTATGGTATATCTCAGCTAATAAGTATCTGCCAGCACATTAAAACGTTAAATTTCCAATAGAAACCTATCTCAATAACTATACAGGGTGGCCATGCAGCTCCTCAGATGTGTATAATACACTACTAACAAGCACACAGCTAAAATAACTTTAAAACACACAGGATATTAGTAGTACCATAGTACCATTCGTGAACACTTCAACACCAAATTCTAAGTTTAACCTTCCTATGACCAGGTGAAGGTCACGGTGTGCCCTCAACGCTTATTTTCTAGTTATATTGCTCCGAATTTTTTATTTTGCAATTTCATTATCGTTTTAGCTGTGTTTCTCGTCTTCCCTCAAATTACTGTAAGTTTATTTATTTTCAAAATCCACCCACTTAATTTAGACAAAACATTTCGGATTGAGGTGCGACAAACTTGGACAGTTTATTCGCAAGAACCACGCCACTGTAGGTGAAATCAAAGATATGTACCTCGTGCAATATGCAAAATATATATTTAAAATATATATTTCAGTGAACTATATATATTGTGATGGAATCCTAGATTGCAGTTCTTTTAGTTTAGTCGAAGGGTTGCGTACGTTTTACCAGCAATTTGAGATTCGGTAATTTTTTGGTTAAACAATGTGTGTCTTGCCGGATCACACAGGTATTATTATGCTGGTGATGAATTTAAGCCGATTGCAAGCCATGCTTGAACCTATTAATCGGTAACATTTAATAAAATGACAAGGATTCGGATGGAATGCAGGAAGTTAATACGTTGGTGGATATTTGGAGTACTATGGTGGGAGTATTTAAGCGAACAGAAATAGTGTGGGAATTTGTGTTGGGACATGCGGGGTTGAAGTGTTTTTAGTCAAGTGTTTCTTTACTTGTGAGGTTATTCGATTGACTTGGTTTATATTTGGTTTTTTGTCGTGCTTATAAAAAAATTATATTAATATCATAATGTTTTTATACGAGTATTTGACAAAGTTACTAATTATTTATTTTGAAAACTAGTATCCTGGTGTTATATTTTTCCTTGGTAATTTAGCTGTTGTTTTTGTTATTGATATTGTATAAAATAATTGAAAAAGTAGAATATTTTTGGAAAAATCTGGAAGAAAAATACTTCTTGAATTTAAAATATTTAGAAGAACTGTAATAATAGAAAGCTGCATATCAAGTAAACCTTTTTGAGTATGAAAATGTCTTTTTATAAACAAATTGTTTGGAGTACCCAGTTTTAAGATCGGAGAGGAGAGATTGGAGTACGGAGCGCAGAGAACTTCTGAAAAGCTGCTGGAGGTACCTTGTGCATATATTGTTATCTTCGATATATTTAGGTCAGCTGAAGCAGGGCGAAGGAATTCGTACCAGTGTGGTAATCCTTGTATGAGCTGGTAATTACACATATTGTTTATTTGTATACGAATCATTAAGATACCTTTCAAAGTGAACCGACTCCAAAGAGATTAGTCTCAAAGCTCTTCGGCTGAATTAATAGCTAGCGTTTTGTCTTTGGCAGGTTGTACAGAATATCATAAACTTTGGTTTCATTCATTTTTTCAAAATTCTGAGTTATTAAATTTTTTGTCAAAATAAAATATTCTGTCAGTGTCAATTTTTAAAAATTAATTTAATAATGTCAGTCCCAATGTGGACCATTTATAATCTATGACAGAAAAATGACGCTGCCAACGTGGGGCAACTTTTTTGGCCCGAACGTTTATGACATATATATACAAGGATAATTTTTTTATAGTAAGTAACATGTCGGGAATATAAAAAATTATAATTAATTTAAGGCATGACAATGACATATGTAAGAATGAAAATTTTTTGTCAATTTGTTTTAAATATTTTCCCAGTTTAGTGGTGATAAACTACTGTTGATGAGAATAAGCCTAAATCAAAACATAGAGCATTCAAATAAAGGCTAGAACTTGGTATAAGTCTTGTAGTATAACGCTTAATCTTCAAGTTTGTTAATCATACTTTTCTAAGTATCAGCTGTTGCTGAACACAGCCGCCTTCCCTTTAATAACATTCCTTTAGGAGCTGTTAGAACTAACAACTCCAGATTATAAGACACGCGTGGCACGAAGGACTCAAGTACAAAGCAGATGCTTATTGTGATAGCAGTCCACCTGTCAAGATGCTCCTCATCTTCTAAATGGGGTTTCGGTGTCATTCAGTATAAATACAACGGTGCAACAGCGTAGCATGTTATCAATACTTTATCATTTATCAATATCCATTGATGACAACCTCTGGCACAGCTCTTCTCAGTTTATTTAAAAAACCGAAAGGGGCGCTCTCAATAGAGTTTGCCTGACTTGTAAAAAGTGCCTGCTTGACGTGTTAAGTCCTTTACTGTGATGAATAAAATCGGCTGGATCAAAAGAAGTCTTTGTAAGCTTATGACATTAAGGAAGGCGAGTATTTTCGATAAGTATTATTGCGCACTTTCCTGGAAACATCTAGTCCGCAAATGTATCAACATTGTCGCTGCAGTTAGATTTCAATACTTGCAGAATTATGTATTGCTTTTTAGTGGCCACAATTTTAGTATGAAATAATACCATACATTGACATGCTTTAGAAATATCTCACAGATATTTTACAAACATTAAAAAATATCAATAAGATATTCTTATTTCTCAATACATGTGGTAGATAATGTACCTACATTACTAAATTAGATATTTTAAGTATCTTTTATTGCACCTACAACAGAACTATTTCCGAAACCTTTGCAAGTAAATTATGTAAATAGTTTAATAATAAGTTTACCTAATATTATTAGTAATCTGAATAGTTATTTGTTTGATCAACTTGCATGTTGCGTATTTCAAACAAATAATACGACACTCCGTCTAAATTATGAATAATATTATATGCTTATTATTCTACCGTTTGCTTCTTATACGGCATTCGCTGCGGTCAGTCGTTTCCCTGTAGGTCTCTTATATCGCATTGCTTCTTCCACCTTTCTTTATATTACGATCGTGGTGTTCCCTTTTTTCTTTATTCCCATGGGGATAACTTATATAGGTTTTGAGGTCACCGCGTGTCTACCACTCTTCTTAAATGTTCATACCAAGGTAATACTTTTCTTTTTACTGTGTCGATAATCGATATTTTTATATCCATTCCTTATTTGATTATGCCGTTAGATATTCTTTTCAGTGTAAAATTCTAGATACTTTGCAGCTCCTCCTCCAAAAATCAATTAGTACGGCTTTTATTGTCCTCGTATTTTTTGATCACAGCCCATAGTTACTTCCCAACCATAGGTGGTTACGTTTTCAGTTATGGTTTAAAAATATATATGCCTTGGTTTTTTGAAATATTCAGGGCCGTTCCAAGCCCAATGAGCGCCCTCGTGCAAACACAAGCATGCGCTCCCCATGTAGGGTCCATCCTACAACTAGTATGTGGCAGCCGGAATACCACGGAATCAATAGAAAAAATTTGTTTGTACTCTCTTCTGACTGTTGAAAATTATTAATAACATTAACACCGAAATATAGAAGGAATCTCTAGGCTAGCGCCTTTATAGCTGGATGAATAATTTGCCATTGTTTTTACAGAAAATATAAATATAATTACTGAAAGAATAAAATATTTAAAGTATATTTAAAAACTGGGCCTACGTGCCTTATTTTTAAAAATTGTATTATTAACATTTCAATGTCGAACTCATTGAATTCATGCAAACTCAATTGAAATGATGGCAAGATTTTCCAATCGTTCGTGAGCCATACTATTAGCTGGTTTCATATTTGCCATGTAGTACGGAGAAAATACAAATACAATGTTGTAAACTTTTTTTCAGGTTAAAATTTTATCCTTTTCACACAAAGGTTTAAAGTTTTGTAATAATATCCAAAAACTTCAAAATTTCTAGGGCAGACTGCCAGTATTTGATACTTGACAGTATTACATTTCAGCAAATTAATCCGAGGTACTGTTATTTAAGGATGGTGGCAACACTGCCGTGGGTTCCCCGCTAGAAACACATAGCCTTATGTTATCATTACTGCATGACAAGTGTGAAACCAGCTATAGATCTTAAGTAATTTTTAATAATCTTAAAATTATAAGTTGCAATATAATTAAGAGCGTCAACTGGAGAGGAAGACACACCTTTATCAAAACAATGCAGAAACTGTAATTTATGTATAAGTTCTACACCATTCCTGAAACATTAAAATAGTCCTGGTGTTAAATGCGCTCTAGAGAAACATTCTTCTCTACCAAAAATCACTCTCAGGTACTTGATCTCATGGCATAATTGACGATGATGACGACTTCCGTAAATTACAGGCCGCATTAAATAGACAACATACGCGCATATACAAGGGCAGCCGTTCAAACCAATTCTCCAAACTAATTTTCCACTCTGAAGTTGGTATCTCAAAAATATGGTTTTTGAAGGCTTTAACAGCTTCTTGAGGTGATGCAAATCGCTGTCCAAGCATTTTTTTGTGTGACATTCCAGAACCCAAAGAAGCCATTAGGCGATAAACCAGGTGAAAGCGGGCAATGAGATATTAATTCGATGTTTTTCTCCTTCAAATAATCTATTGTTTGAAGTGCTGTGTGAGAGTTGGCATTGTCATCATGAAGAATGATGCGACGTTCTCGGCTGTTTTTCCTGATTTCTGCGATGACTTCTGGCAAAAAAATTGTTGTATACCATTCAGCGTTAACTGTTTTTAGATCCTTTAAAGGAATGGTAGCGACGTGTCCAGTAAAATCGAAGAAACAAGCGATCATTTTCTTTGAAGTGCTTCCTGAACGAACAACTTTTGTGGAACTCGGTTCATCTTCGAACACCTAAACAGTGGATTGTTGCTTAATTTCCAGCTCATGCGAATATATGCAAGTTTCGTCACCTGTTACGATGTTGTATACGGATTTTGCAGTTCCTCGGTCGAATTTTTTGAGCATTTCCTTACACCAATTAACAAGAGCCTTTTTTTGAGCTTCGGTTAAATTATGCGGAATTCATCGGGAACAGATCTTTTTCACAGCTAAATTTTCATGCAAAATCAAATGTACTGCAGCCTTCGATATGCCTAAGGATGCCTTTATCTCACTGTAAGTTACATGCCCATCTTCTTCAATCATGTTCATCGATGTTTTTTTGGAATAACAACCGATTTTGGTCGACCTTCACGAAATTCATCACTGACAGACGCACGACCACAGCGAAATGCAAACCAATTGTAAACAATCTTTTCTGATGGTGCTTCATTACCAAAAGCTGAACGAAGCGATTCTATGCATTGTTGTTGAGTTTGGCCTTTACTAAAATCGTAAAAAATCATCCAACGAAACTCTTCACGTGAAATTTCCATTTCTTCACAAAATTGCTTTTTTTAGTAGTGTATCAGGATGTTATCTCCTATTAGTATGCCAATTTCGTGGTATTTACTTTTCCAATTGTGCAGAGCTTGATCTAAGTATAACTAAATAAGGTAGGTGGTATGTTACATTGTTACACTCTTGTCTAAGTCCATTCGAAAAGTAAAATAGCTCAGATAGGAGCTCGTAATACGTTCTGTGCTTTAGTTCTATTTACCATTTCCTTGTACATCTGTTCTATCTTATTAATTATTAATCTACATAAATATAAACGGGGTAAGACAAAAACCCATTTAACAAACAAAACATAGTCTTGAAGTGAATAGTATTATTAAAATATACTTGGAACTCCTTAAAAATAAAAATAAAATTTTTTTGTAAAATGTATGTGACTTTACTACGCGCTCTTGCCGACTTCGGTGGTCTAGTGGTTAGCGCACTTGCCTTTAGAGACGCGAATTCGAGTCCGGCCGATGTTGCTTAGATTATTCTAGCGGGGAAAAATCTGAAAATACGCCTTCTGTCGGATAAGAAGTAAAGCCATAGGTCACACGTTAAAAATCACCATTGGGGTTGGAACTACCTCAGATACGCAAAATTTATAGTTAGGGTGCACAGTGGGCCAAATATGGCTGCAGTGCTTATAGATGCTTGGAAAACCGCGTCCTAGATCTCTCCCAATCAAAAACCAACCAACCATCCTACCTCGCGCTCTTAAAATTGATTTTGTGTTTTCTTGCTATTTCTGTTGCTATGCTGTGTTATAATATACAGTTGCAAGTACTTTGCCACTGAAATATCCATCAATAATTATCCATAGTATTATAAAAACAGTGCATATAAAATAATATACTATATGCTATATAAAAATGACCTAAGTATGAATTGGCATTTTAGTCTCTTTTATGCACTACAATAAATCGACACAAGAGAAACAACAGGTAAATCCACGTATCAAAGAACTATGACGTCACCGATTCGCACCATAAAAACTTTTAAATGCAGTATAAATTTCACAATTCTTTGGAAAACGGCCAACGATTTCATAAAGGTTGTTGTTACGATTACTATAGTACACAGACGATGCACTTTTATAAAATTAAGATGTGGTAAGTAGTTCCATTATAACTTTTCTTGTGTAGCGCCAAATTAAACGGATATTCACGTCTACGGAAGTGATACTGCAAATAAATAAAATAAAAGTTCTTCAGGTAATAGGACCTGGGAATTGAATACCTTGTTGCCGAGGAGTGTAAGTTGATTACAAATATTAAATTCTTTTGGACGTCCAAAAATAAAGATGTTATTAGCTAAGTATCTAGGTTGTCATTCCGAAAGCAATCCATCTGTATATTACCAATACGTAAGGCTTTCAGGATACGTGCGCGTCGTGTAAACTAATTATTAAAATATCGAAGTTATTCGAAGTCAAATTCCCTGGGAAAGATGACAGCTGAAATCGTCTGAAGCACAAAATTACTTTGAAATTAGCCGAAATTTGCTGTAATGGCCTAAAATTAAATAAAGTGACTGCAGCCGTTGAACACTCTTTGCGGTTACAAGGAACCTTAGCTTAAATTATCCAAATGGTTTTTTACTATAGCAATTTACATTAATCTAAATTGCCTAGTTTCATTAGTAGAAAATGTTAAATGCTTCATTTGCTGTAAAACGTGCTTCAATTAACTTTATGTCTGAAACATTTATTTAAAGTATAATCAAATTAAATCTTTTTGGTGGCTTACAGATTCCGTTAACAAGTTTCTGAGAATCAACCGATATTGTATTTATTGAATATCCGTCTGCACGGATACAGGTGAGCGATAACTGTTTTTGTATTCATACACCATATAACATATCAATATTACAGCTGTTCACTGCTATAATAAATAATGTATACTTCCCGGAATAATATATTTCTTTTACAAGAAGCAAAAACCAGTACAAGGTTTTGGGTTATTGTCAGCTAGCTAAGCCTTATGAATTTTTTTCAATCATATTAATACTCCAATTATATTTTAGAGATACATTATGAAGGGATGTAACTTCTTTACTTATCCCTATGTTAAAAATAATTGTAAAACTTAAACGTATTAAATTACGCCCTTCTTCTTCATTACTATAAAGATTTGGCTGAGTAGCCTGTTATGGCTCCTATCTTTGTCTTGGTCTTCTTACTCTCGGTTGGTATGTTTTTGAAACTTGCGGTAATCTTTCTCCTGCTATCCTTATTGCTGTTCATAATACAGTAATCATTATTGCAGTTATATTAATATCAAATTATACAACACAATACAAGAATTGCATTATTATCTTTGTTGAACCAATTACAGTTGCATAATCAATTTCCCACAGTCATTAACTTTCAGTTAATACACGTACCCCATTTTTAATCTTTCTAAAATTTAAAATCATTCACTATAGGAACTGTAAAAAATTGACAGTTTCTCTATTCATCCACATCACGTTTAAAACTGATATGTAGAACACTGTAAATCGGCGCTAAGCGGGGTTAATATAACATTGCCGAATTGGAATTGCCAATTATGAAAAATTCGCTGTACCTGGCTAGCTGAATGTTTGCTGTAATGCCGACTGCAAATGATAAGTAGTTTAGAATAAATTTTTTATCATTCTTTAAACTTCAATGAAAAATAGAATTATTTAAAAAGGCGCGTTGTAACGAATCGGCGTTATGCGAGATATTGTTGTACAGCGTCTCAATGTATTTAAAGACATGAATTTTAAATAGCATTGGTTATAATATAACTACAATACATTGGTATAAAAACACCATTACAACCATTAAATATAAATTAAAATATGTATATGAGAAATAATCTACAATTAAAGTATACAGTGACAATATAGAACCTGACGCTGTAAAATGATAAGTAACATAACGAGCCAACGTCGCAAAGCTCGTAGTCTCACGTTCCAACAGCTCCATGTTATTGTTAGTTAACTAACCCGAGCAAGGAAAGCGAGATGTTATTCGATTTCTGAAAGTAGAATTCCACAATCCAACAAATATCCACGCAAAACCTGTAGCCATATACAACTGATTATCACTAAAGAATAAATACGAAGCAGAGGTAATTACGGTGCAAGAAGTTTAGAAAAGGATATAAAAGTATGGAAAACATTTACGCCAAGCACAGCCATAAATTAGGGAAACTAGTAAATAGACATTAAAGGCCTATAACGTAGAGCTCGATATGTAAAGGTTCCACAGATTACGTTGCAGTCTTTAACTTTCAAAATAGTTCAATCGATCGTAAAAGGATTTGAAGATAGGAGAGCCGTATTCCGAAGAAAAGTCAGCTGGAAATGCTGATCTCGCTAACACGACTACAGCAATCATTTTTTGGACATTATTACCATTGGGGACGAAATTTAAGTATTTCGGCATACATCAGAGAGCAAGAAAATTTCAATTATGTGAAAACATACAAACTCTGCTACGTGCAAAAAATTCTGCTTACCTGTTGGAGACTTACCTCTTACTATAAACTAGGTGCTTTACAAAGTCTTCGTGGAAAGAAAACTGAAAGATTGAACAGTAGCATTAAACATTTGAATAATGAAGACTAGCTACATACCTTCAATAGAACGAAAAAGTTATTGTAACTACTCATATGCGACATTTTACCCACCAACATAGCTTCCAGATACGGTTTCATCAGATCTTTGCCTAGTACCTAGTCGATTTAAAACAACTAGGTAAATCGTCCACCAAGCATTCCCATCCAGAGTTTGAATTCAGAATCTTCGTCATTGCACTGAAGTGCTCAAGTCGATGATGATGTGTACAATTCTGTTATATAAATTTAGTAAACAATGCCTATACTTATTTGCATATCTTAGATAAAATAAAAATATATTCTTCCAGATTGTCAACTATTTACAACTTTAATTATGTGCGTACACTAGACTCAGCTGTAAGAATATTCACACGCACTCAAGAACTATTATCTGGAGTTGAAAGCGGGGGGTAGATTGGGAAGTGGGCTCGAAAAACATTAATTTCATTATTTTAAGAACTCTTTGAGTTGGTCATATAAAATTTTTTGTGTTTTCATGGATATTTACAATCTGTTCAAAGAGAGAACAATAGGTAAATTTTGTGACTGAATAATATGGACATGTAGAGATTGATCATGTGATCCTCCTCTTTGCAACTTACTACCTGATAATTAGGTATTTTTGACTACATGGTATTTACAATATACTAAATCTAACTAATTGAATCTAGTAGTTAAGTCCGCCGGCTTGAAACGTTTCAGTCGCCTAACTTCCCCGATAATGTCTGTTAAGTTATTAGCCAGTTCATTAGGATGGATTTGAAGTCTGTTATGATATTTCACATACTGTTTCTTGATTACGTCACGAATGGAGGGAACTTGCAGATCACGCTCAATTACATAGTTTGGCACATACCAAGGGGCATCCGCGATCACTCAAAGCACCTTACTTTAGAACCTCTGCAGAATTTCGATATTTGAAGTACTGGCGGTCCCCCACAGATGTAGTCCGTAGGTCCATATGGGCTTAATTATTGTTTTGTATACCAAAAGCTTATTTTCCAGCGAAAGTTGCGACCTCCTCCCTAGGAGCCAAACATGCTGCTAAATGTGATGCCAAGTTGTTTCCTTTTAGTAAATATGTGCTTATGCCATGTCATTCTTCGGTCCAGGTGTAAGCCTAGATATTTTACCTCTTCTGTCTGTGGGAGTTGAGTTCCATATAGTGTTACAGGTGGACACGTGTCGGTTGTGGTTGCAAAGGTTACATGCACTGATTTACTTTCGTTGGCTTTTATCTGCCATGTTTTTAGCCATGATTGAATTGTATTTAAATTAATTTGTAGATTTCTGGAAGCTGATGCTGGGTTAGGATGTAATGCTAGCACTGCGGTATCGTCCACAAAGGTCGCAACTGTGGTTTATCTGGTGGATGATAGGTCTGCGGTGAAAAGTAGATATAATGTGGGACCCAAGACGCTCCCTTGAGGCACTCCTGCATTAATGTTGCTTAGGCTGGTATACGCATTTTGGTATTTGACTAAGAAGTGTCTGTTGTTTAAATAAGACTTCAAGATTTGATAGAAGTGGTGTGGCAGGTTCGTTTTGAGTTTATAACATAAACCTTCGTGCTAAACTTTGTCGAATGCCTGACTAATGTCTAGAAAGGCAACAGAACAATATCTTTGCCTTCTAGATCACTATTTACTTGGGTCACTATTCTGTGTACTTGTTCAATTGTGCCATGGTAGAATTCTAAACCAAATTGGTGTTTTGGAATTAATTTCTTGTCTTTTATAATTGGTTTGAGCCGTTTTAGTAAGAGTTTTTCTAAGATCTTTGAGAGTATAGGAAGCAGGCTAATTGGTCTGTACGACGTTATTTCAGTTTGGGATTTTCCAGGTTTTGGTATTAAGATGATTTGGGCAAACTTCCATTGATTGGGGAAGTATCCCAGCGTTAGTACAGCATTGTAGATTAAGGTAATCATTTTTTGGCATTTTTCCGTAGTTTCCTGTAATACTTTGGCTGAAATCAGATCATATCCGAGTGCCTTTTTGGGGTTTGTTTCTTTCAGGATGACACTTTTCACTTCCTTCATTTTGAAGCTTTTGTTGGGTAAGTCAATTTGATAAGGTATTACTAAAAACTTTAGTATTTCGCTTTCTTCTTCTGTATTTTCTTCCGTTTTGTGTGGTTTAAATACTTGGGAAAGGTGGTCCGCGAATGCGTCGGCTTTTTCTTTGTCATTTCTACACAGTTTTCCATTGATATCTGTTATGGGAGGTATCGTTTGTTGCGGCCGTTTTACTGTACTAGTTGCCTTCCATAAAGCCGCTAGCTTCTGTGGCTGATAGGTTGGCGAGGTAATCTTGTATTTGTTGATTCTTAAGATTGAGGAGCATTGTCTTTAACTCTTTAATCGCTTTATTGAGTTTCCTTTTGTTTTCTGCTGACCTGGTTCTTCTCCATTCTGTACGTATTTTACGTTTGTTAGCAATCATTTCCCTGATTATTAGTGGGCAATTTTCCTTTACTTGTATTTCGTCTTGATCAGGTGTAGCCCGCCAGGCTGAGTTTTGAATAGCACAATTGAGTTTGTATACTGCGTCGTCAACTTGTGATTCTGTTTTTAGAGCAATTTTTAAGTCGATTAGTTCATCTAAGTTTTCTATAAATATATGCCAGCTTGTTTTTCTTGTATGAAGGGTGGGTTGTTTATCTTCGTTTAGAATTTGTGTATGCATGGTTATTATTACAGGCGAATGGTCGGAGGATAAATCCAAACTTGATTCTACTTTTATTTGCTTTGTGTTTATTCCTTTTGTAATGCAGAAGTCTAGAAGATCGGGCGTTTTTATTGGGTCAGTGGGCCAGTATGTCGGTTCTCCTGTTGTTTATATAATTTAAATTGTTAGATCATATGAAAGCCAGAAGCTCTTTACCTTTACTACATGTGACTCTCGATCCCCACTGTGTATGTTTACAGTTATAGTCATATAATTAGCTATCTTTTTGTTTAGAACGTGACCTATTTCTTAATATAAAGATTGATTGGTTTATTTAGCGGAAAAAAACAATTGCACTGTACCAATCAAGTGTCTTATTAGTATATTAGCTAAAATGGGGTCTTCTATTCGCCAAGCATTCTTTAAGGAGTCAAAAATTCCATCAGTATATTTTAATTTAAGGCTCATTTAAGAATATCGGAGGTTTGCCATTACGTCTAAAAGAGTTGTCCAAAGTGTGCACCAGCGGTGTTTTCCTGCATACAATTACATGCCTGGGTGGACAGTATACCGCAGTGTAGTTTACCTAGAAACTAGCATTAGTATAAATAGAAGTAGTAGTCCACCGAGCGTTTGTTGTAGTAAGCTCGGTGTGCAAGAACTGATAACGGCCTTTGTAGAACGAGCGCTCAACTTGGGGTTGGAACAGATAGCATCCTGTATACGTGATAGATGGTGCAATCACCAGTAAGAGGTAAAGGGAGTAGACGTACTGCTATTGTGCCCCTTACCCCTTTTTCGAAATATTCCCGCGGGAGTCTGTTCGTCCCGGCACAATCTATAGCGATATATTCGTTTAACTCATGCCGAGTTGCCTTCCTTATCTCGTCCTGACGAGGAATATTCAGTTTTGCAATTCCCTGGAGTTGCGCGAATTTTTAAGCGCGGTTTTATTGCTTATCCGTTTGAATAATTTCAAGAAATGTTTACATTAAGAAAATGTTTGGATCTTTTATGTCGCTTTTTCAAGCATTTGAAGGATTACCGGCCATAAGACTTTACAACTTTCTAGAGCTTCATAAATTACTTGAGTTGAATGTAACGTTTCTAGCTATGATAACAATTTAAAGAAGACTTTTAGGATTACTATTGTGTTGGCAATCAAAACTAATATAGTTTAATGATTGCACCGTTGACGACTTAGTTTTAACGGGAATTACCCCTTCGATGAATATAGAAAACAAACCGATACAAGAGACTAAGCGAAACATAAATACCATTTTAATTCAACTAAATTAGTGTACTGATGATTTTATAATTGTTCCACTTGCTCGGGGGAAATGTATACAGTAATCCTTATGAAAGCCTCGAGGTACTATGAAAATGTTTTGTCAGCGTTAACAAAATGAAACGAGTTCTGAATACAGAATTCTGTTTGAAGACAATATTTGTGTAGAATAACAACAGTCTCTCACTTTCCTAAGTTCTAACGTGGCATAAATGGTGTAACATAAGCTGAGGGAAGAATTGAAACTGAAATGTTAAGCATGGATCAAGTATCTCAAGACCTCAAAAGTTTGGTACGCTTTCTAAGTAAGATAAATTTCGTTTTGTACCCAATTCAGGTTTGTATACGGATTGGAACGCTAAAAGTTCATAACCTAATAAAAGGTTTCCGCGTACAAAAGCACTGAAAATATGGTATCATTTACTAATACAATTTACCGTCATCACTAACTGATTATAACTGACGATAATTTTATACAAGGTAAAATATTACTCAGGCAGTTCAATACCTTGTAAAAGCTTGCCAATATTCTACATTTTTTAATATTGGAAATAGAACGTACAGGAAGCTTGATAATCAGTATATATTTTACAATAAGTTTTATAGTAATGTGTTTTATGCGGCATCTCATAACATAGCATAATGAAAAATATGTGTAACTACAAAGAATTTACATTTTACTACAAATGAATAATATTTTATTTTCAACTGAATACGGGCACCGCGCCGATTTGAAATTTTATATCTACATTACATTAAAAAACTTGCTTTTTTTTAATTTTACGTCAACGGCGCCGCTAAAAAGTTCATTGTGAACATATCACCAAACGTACCTAACCCTACTTTTATTAACATATTTGAAAAGAAAGCATTAAAAGGCACACATCTAAAAATATTTGTAATAAACAATAAATGTCCATTAAATGCTAATAACATAATTGTAATGAATTACAATAAACAAAAAATTTATAACAAATAATTGAAATTTTCACCGCCTTCGCCCAGAGACGCTCGAACTCTTTGCACAGTCCCATTGCTGAAATTTATTAACATATAGGGATCGTTATTAATTTCATTAATTTTTTCCAATATTATATATAGCCTGTATGTATTGACTGCTGGAAAATGGACTTCTTTAAATCGGGCAGGATAAGGTATTGATATGCTTCGACTAACACTCCGTCTGTCGAAAAATGCTCGTCTCATATTTAAGATATCATGTGTAGTATGCGCAGTCTTGTTAGAAAAGCCAATTCTGAAGTAATCGCCATGAAGCTCTTCGGAAAAGGGCCGTAAAATCCCTTCTCAACACCTTGCTGCAGTCAAAGTGTCAGGATGAAACGCATGTTTTGGAAATTAATGTATCCATCTAAACAAAACCAGACCTCATCCGTGAAAAGAATTTTCTCCAATAAGCCGTCATTGAGGATATTTATGAACCACTGACAATATTCGTCACGCAGAGAATAATCAGCTTCGTATAATTGTTGTACAGACTGCAAACGATAGGGATGTAATTGGATTAATTTCTTTAATATTTTGTGGCAGGTGCAAACTGACAACTAAACTTTTTGAGACAAACGGTCTACAGAAGTTCGAAGGCCATTTTCCATAATCTGTTTTACATTTTTAATTACTTTTGCCGTTCTTCTTGGAGGATGACCGCTGTCTTCTTTGGGTAAAATTGACCCAGTTCAGCATTTGTTAAATTTATCAAGCCTATATTATTTCCCGGTTCCCTGGTTGCGCACATTCGTCGCCCGTTCACATACGATCAGGAGAGTTAAGACAGCGTTGGCTCCGGTCAGTACTTGGATGGGTGACCCGAAGGTTGCGTTAACACGGCGCCTCTCTTCCACGAGGATTGATCACTATGGGCGAGTAGATCAACAACCCCCCTTATGGGGGAGGCCCTTGTCCAACAATGGAATGTTGCGGGCTAATTAAAAAAATATATATTATTTCTCACGAATATTTAGTAATTTAGGAACCATGTGAATTTGGTATGGAGCAATCATTTTATTTATCAAGTGTCTATTATTTTTATCGAATATTTATTATTTTAACAAGCATGTAAATTTTATATCGAGCATTCATTACATTTATGGATCGTCTATTGATTTTATTGAATATTTAGTTTCTTGTCATGCATTTGGATAAATTAACTGGAAAATGTAATACGCATTGGGAAGAAAACATCGAGCATTTAATTTGTTCTCATTTTAAGAAGGATAATACTAATCATGATGTGTCAATATTATTTCCTGAATAGGATGCGAAAAATATAATGTTTACAAATTTTTAGTCTGTTACAACTGCCCTCAACCTAATTCCAGTGGCTTGTATTACGTGTTAATACTCCTCACTTTTTTATATCTTAAATGATAACCTAATTAACTGCTTGAGCGTTTATTAGTGTCATGATGTTAATTATTATTAATAATTTTTGACTAGTTATTTATTGGGTATTGAATCCTACCACAACAATGAGGTCATTGCAACTAATGCTTCTCAATTCAATTCTAAGTTAAACTCCTGAACAATTCTGTTAACAACTAAACGTGAGGCTGTAAGTCATGCACTTTGCAAATGAATTTAACTGCTAACTAATTACGTAAATAATTATTTTTCAATTAAGATTTCGTAGCAACAATGTTTCCTTCACAAAGTTTCGTGGCGAATAATCTGTTAGGTTATAATTGGATACATAATAGAAGGCGGCGGAATGTTTGTTAACACGATACAGTAAATTAAATTTATTAATTATACGAATTAGAAACGTACGTCTGCTGTTCTTATTAACAGGATTAAAAGTTTATAGTTATTATACGTATGAACACACTTTACACAGATATATTTTGCAAATATACACCTACAGACAATGATCAATCTTCAAACTAGACGACGCTTTAACTGCAATTAGCTTGATAAAACTTTATGCCAAGAAACTGGTGGTAATATCCTACAAGTACAGTACAGTCTAATCTTAGTTTAAAATTGTTTCGAACTTTAAAAGTATTATATTTTACATTATAAGCGCGGCAGACAAAGCAGATTTTCGTTTGAGACTATACATAATTCAGGCAACGTCTCTTAAATTTAAAGTCCATTCTAACAACTCTTTCGAAATTACAAATAATTTTAAGTAAAACTTCAAAAACTGCGCGTTATACTACATGCATTATATTATCGGTTAATCGTTGTAGTTTAACAGAAAAACTGTAAGTGCTGTACAAAGTATAATTTAGTTTTACTGCTGTCTTAAAATTAGTATTACTCAAAAAATTATCTAAATATTGAATGCAACTTCCAGTTCAGGTTTACACTGCCTACATCTTACTTTAAATAACCCAAAACATTAAAGTTAACTGGCCACCACGTTCTCCTGACATAAAGGCCCATGATAAGTTTTACGGGGAGGTTTAAAATCATATTCTACTCCAACCCGGTAAATATGGAAGAAGATTTGTGGAGACCAATTCAATACGCACGAAACTCGCTAACAATTAAGTTGATGATCTGCAGAGTATAGTTTCACCTTTTGCGCCAAATTAAACTGTCATAACGAGTAAACGGTAGTCATTTTAAATAATAATTATAACTAATAATAACATAGTTATGTGGAAATTTTAGATATACGGTTAACAAAAAAATGTTTTGTAGTAGATAGAAATGGATTTTTAGTGATATTCCTCTAACTGTTTGCTATTATAAGTTTTTAAAAAACACTGTATTTTTTATCTTACTGCGTTCGTTTGATAAATTTTTTGGTAATAATCCAAATGTTCACGGTTTACATGTAATGGAAAGCACATTTCAATTGATGAAATGGCATGCGTTCAACAGTTTCTTTAAAGGTTTGTATGTTAACTATTAGATTGTGATCAGTGGCGGGTCGCCAAGTGAAGTAAGTGAAGTGCCTCTTCACCTAAAATTGTCATTCAATTGCGAATATTTATTTAAATTGTTTAACAAATTATTTATCAGCATTACAGCTATTAGGAGTCGTTTATTTATGGCATACATACATACTCGTAGATACAATAAGCTTAGTAAAACCAAATAAAAATTTAAATTTTAATGCAGTCCGTCGACCGCCGACCATAAAAAACCTTACCTACAACACTCATGCAGTTGTAGTGAAGTCCTCAAGCGTATTTTAACTCTGCACTTATATCTCCGTTGCCATGGTAACGCCTACGTCACTAGAAGTAGAATTGGTGCGCGGTGAAACGTGCAGGTGAAGTGTTAACTCGCAAGCAACCGCAGAACTTCATATTGCGGTTTTTTATTTTATTCGTTCGTTTATGAATTATAGTTAATTGGTAGCTATTACTATTGTTGATTGTGTTGTGCGTTTGTACTCGTATTGTGTGCTTCTGTTTTGGAAAGTTTACTTTTATACGTAGATAATTACCAGGAGAACTATGAATCATATTAATGACATAGTGTGCAGCTTGTTAGAGACGCCATTCGGGCATTGGAAGGAAGAAGATAAAAAAAGACGTTTTAAATCACGGGCGACCTACAGTTGGTTTGACAATTTCCGCGAAAAAAGACTTGAAAGGTAGCGGAAAATCAAATAATCTTAAGTTAAAAATTTCTTGGTTCACCCAATACAAATGGTTATGTAGCAGCCCAATACTACAAAAATTATTTTGTTGGCCTTGCTTACTTTTTTTATACAAAACAGTCTGTCTGGAACAGGGAGGGATTTGCAGATCTGTTAAATAAGGGCGTTACATAAACATGCCGACTCTAAAGTTCATTTAATATATGCATTTCAGTTAAAGAATTTTGAGAAAAATCAAAACACCATAGGCGATGCTTTAAAAGAAGACGCGAGACTTTTTAAAGCACAATTTAATGAAAATGTTCTATTAAATAGACTTTTCCTCTAAACAGTTATCGACACAGTTTTGTATTTAAGCAAGGAAGAATTAGCGTTTCGCGGACACGATGAAAGCAGTGACTCAGCAAATCGTGGAAATTTTAAATAACTTTTAGCGTTATTAATATCAAGAAGTCCGATTAAAACTCATTATGAAAAGATTAAAAATGTTTTTACTGGTAACTCTAAAATAATTCAAAATGAATTAATTAATTGCATTTACAATTGCATCGATGATTATGTCAAGGACGAAATAAACAGCTGATTTTTTTCCATTCATGTTTATGGTACTACTGACATTACTCAGACTCATTAATAATTGCAATGCTCATTACAAATATGAGGTAAAATAGTAGAACGCTTTCTCTGTTTTCATAACGTGCATTCAGCAGCCTTATATGACGTGTTAGTTCATATTTTGCAGCAATTTCATTTCGAACAAAAACTAATTGGCCAGTATTACGATGGCGCAAGTGTAAAGTCGGGACATTTATTTCAACAACCACAAAACGTATACCAACTATTACAGAAACGCGATGGTCGTCCAACTCTAAATTAGGTAATGTAATTGTTGAAGACTGGAATAAATTAAAAGAAGTATTTGAATTTTTCATAACCTCTGAATCATCAGACAAAAATCAATTCAGCTTTCAATAGGGTATTTAAACGATTTCAACAAATTTGAATTCACATTTTTGGCTGTAGTATTTAATGATATTTTTTCTCTCACTTTTGTGTTACAAAAATAAACAAAAATATTGCACTATTAACCCAAATTTATAATTAATAAGACCAATTCAGCCAAAAATATCACAAATCTTTATTCTTTAGTAATTCATTTTGTATAAAGTGAAACCATTGTAAAAAGCACCAATAAACGATAGTACAAACATTTTAAAAATTTTGTTAAAAGATCATCATAAACAATTATACATACATTTTTTTACAAATTTTGTTTACGTTTCGCTATATTAATTAGCTTTCTCAAAACAGGAAATTCTTACAA
>JABXWE010102807.1:0-10688 GCA_014611495.1 Limonius californicus | reverse complement strand
GCGGTAAATGAAACACCGCCACGATTCCATACCCTTGTATGTCAGTTCGTGTCCAAAAAATGCCCATCACATGGGCACATAACGTAATAAAGAGGATAATTCGCGTGAAGGAATGGATAAAAGGCAAAGAAACGGTATTTCGTTTGGATGGTCACCAGATATTTTGTCGTGTTTGTTCAAAACTGCTAGGTATTGAGGGTGCTGAAAAAGTAAGGTTAAGTTTTCGTGTAGTCATGTGAATTTTATTATGATATGATAGATTCCTTTCCAACAAAAATCACATTCATCTCAACATGAAGAGAGCAAAAATCATAAGGAGGCTATTCAGAAAACTGAAAAGCAGCTACAGGTCAATGAATCTCGATCTTCAAATGAAACCTCAGTTTTCTATTTGGACATGTGTAAGGCGTTTGTATCTGCAAATTTACCGTAGGCCAAGTTGGATTGTCCACAATTTAAAGAATTTTTGCAAAAGTATTGTGGTAGAGCTATTCCAGATAGAACGACTTTAGCAAAACATTAAACAACTGTTTCAACTGATCTGTATTCTGCTATCTGCATCAAAGAAACTCAAAAACTTTTCGGTAACCCTGATATACAGACCCAACTAGTATATATTTCTAGTAATTTTAAAATTCTTGCCGACAGCATAACGAAATTAGAATCAGTAGGTTTGCCACTTAAAGGTTCAATGCAAATATTCAATAATGTTAAGTCCTAGTTACAATTATGTGATGGAAAAGTTGGGTGTGTTGTACAGAAAAAACTTCAGGATGTTATTAAAAGGAATCCAGGATTTCATGTACTTGATGATTTGAGTAAAAATTATGCAGGGGAAAATATACCTTTACCTGAAGGTATTACTACCAACAACGCAGCAAATTTTTAAATTTGTACCTGTTACATCGTGCGATGTAGAACGGTCATTTTCTTTGTACAAGAATATTTTAACCGATAAGAAATATTCTCTTAATACCGAAAATATTGAAAAAATTTGGTGTGTTACAGTCAAAGCAAAAGTGAGTTTGAATTTTAATGTTTAATGTAGGTAGGTACCTACTTGTGTTGCCAAATAAAAGTTTTTTAAATTTTTTGGTAATACTTTTTATACCTAAATATAATTTTTTTTGCACCTAATTTGAAAAGCATTATACCTATTTTTAATTTTTTAGAACCTATAAACCTAACTATTTTTATGTTTTTTCACACCTAAAAATCCCAGCTCTAATTATCACCGATATTCCGGCAAAGATGCGTTGCTTGAACAACAATTAAAAGTACAGACGCTAAGAAAACCAAAAGTTAAACTTCCACAGGGAAAAAATTCGTTGATACCCAGGGGTCTCATAGTGGGATAGATTGAATAATATATAATAAAACCAATGTCCATTCCCACAAAACTTATTATATGAACTTAGAAAATTGTTAACGTTTTCGGATTATCTATAACCATCTTCAGACTAAAAAAATAAGCACAAGGTATTTGAAATTAAATATTTTTTTGGTCTGAAGATGGATTATAGATAATTCGAAAACGTTAACAATTTTCTAAGTTCATATATTAAATTTTGTGGGAAACGACATTAGTTTTATCATATTTTTCCACAGGCACTTACAAGAAAAGCTAAAAAAGTGAAGGGATCAATTATTGTAGATGATACTGATTCAACAACTGAAGATGATGAGCTGCAGCACAATGAAAGTTCCTCAAGTGAGTTGTCTGAAATAGACGAATTTGATTTCAGCAATGAAGCGAACAAAAATAATTTCGTACTTGCGCAATTTTCCAAGGGTATTTCTTACGCGGGAAGGGTCTTTTCAGACTTGGATGAATATTAAGATTACGAGAGTCATTTCTCTGGAAAACAAAAAAATTAAGTGATTGTTATTTTGTATCCCCACTAGTTCCTGAGATTTCGCCACAAACACTAGTTTTTTCCGAAAACAATCAAATTAATAGCTATTTTAAGTTTGCTCTAGAAATTTTGGGTTTTAGATGTGCGCTAAATTATGAATATTGTTTTGTTTATATTCACTTATCTCTATTTCATTTTCTTTTTTATTATAGTCAGTGTTATTCATTGGGTTAATTTAGTAAAAACATGTTTCAGTGTATCCATTATATTGCTCCACACAAATTATATTTTTTTAATTTCCAACAATATTGCAGTTTTCTTTTTGTGTTTTATGTAAGTTTAATCATTGTTTAATCAATATATGTAGTTAAATGTTTCATATTAAAATGAAATATATAAATAAATCTTTTTTTTTGTTCCACTGCGTACCACTCTTCCTTACACCTTTCTAGGTAAAACTAACTTCTGTATCATACAATTCACCCAAAAGAAAAAACATTGTAATAAAAAAGTTATGATAAAAAACATTAGAAAAAAACTCTGTAAACAGCGCCCTCTCCAGTATGCAGTTATGCTTATGTGTTTTCCCTGAAGTGCATGTGTACTAATTTGCAACTTGATCCGCTCCCATTTGACCTAGGGATGACGTAGTTAAGCTGTGTCCATTTACTTTTAGGACACCCTGTACATTACAAATGTAGGTGATTTTAGCCTACTTTTTCACTACGTTGACAATTTCTTATAGCTTCTTAAGCTTTTATCTATTTCTATCGTCATTTCACTTTATTGCAACCATTATGTGGTCTAATAATTAAAAAAGAAGACGTAGCAACACCCCAGTATAATATCGCTACAATAATAATAAAAAAATTATTTGAGTTACTTTTAAGGCACCTTAGTAGCCCCTTAACCTAGATTTATATCCTTCACCGCATGAAATATAAAAAACCAACTTCACACTGCGTTATTTAGGGAAATTAAAAATTGTAATTCATTCACAAGTTGGCAATGTAAAATAGAGTAACAGAATATTTTTACACTCGGTCAAGTTCAAGAATGCCACATGAAAACCGCTTGAAATTCTTAAATATTTGCTGGTGACATGCAACGAACATTAACTTTTTAAAGTGGCGATTTAGGTCACAACTTAGATAATCTAATTTTACTACATTGTTGTAGCTAGTACAAATCAAGGCAATCTACCGAGGGCTAACAATTATTTTGCTGTTACTACCTTCACCCTGACAAAATTTATTCTGCTTGTACAGGCTAAAAGCCTAATTTTTAAACAGCCATAAATAAGGGCCTGGGTAACCTGAATAGTAGCATTGTGCGCAATTTAGGGGACTGTTTTAGTTGAAAAATGTTATAATTATGACCCCGCGACTTGCTAAAACATAGTAAAACTGATTATTAGTTAGACGTTTTATAATTATCTATTTTTATTACAAGATAAGGTAACAAAGGGCGCACAGTGATACTATCTAATCTAATACATTAAAGATGCAAGGAATTTACATACTGTATGAGAAAACTATAGACGGAAGTTGTTTTAAATAAGCATTAATTATTATCACTACAATTAATGAACTTTCGTAGTTATTCTAAAAGGATCAATTAATTTTATTTCCTGGAAATCATTATACTTATCGTTTAGCTTCTGAGGAACTCATTTTAAGGTTTTCCAGGCGTTTCATACGCGCTCCAAAATTATCTTTAATTGGGTATAACTAAAAGTGAAGCGGTCTCCAAATATTTAAGAGATGTTCCTCTATTTAAGAGTCTGTACATATCAAGTTTTATGTGTGACCCGACTTTAAAATATTTTATAGTTTCCGCTAAATAAACGTGATTTCAACATGTAAAGGTTTCAAAGGGCTGATTTTAAAATGTTTGGTTCAATGATATTTGGAATGACTTCATCTCTTCTGCATTCATACAAAATATGCCAGATTTAGTTAGGTTGCACTTAACTAATATATTTTTGTAATAATTACAAACTTTTTCTTCTTCCAGACGTAGCGATCTTCTCTCGTATACCCATGTTGCGCTTTTTAATGTACCACAGCCGTACAGGACCTACCGCTTAACGTGGGTCCCAAAGCTAGGGAAGTGTAAACACCATTACTAAAGAGCAGATTTTTGTATTAGCCTGTAACATTCGTTGTTGGACAAGACCTCCACCATCTTAACAGCTTCCTTAGCTTTTTGATAAATGTTAATTTCACATTTACTGATGGTGGTTGTTGATCTACTTTCCCATAGTGATCAATCCCCGTGGGAGAGATGCGCAGCGTTAATCCAACATTCGGTCCACCTACTCTAATACTGACCAGCGACAACGCTGCTTAACTCTCCTGAATACACGAGGGTTAAACATTTTGAGATAAAAATAGCGTCAATAAACATTTTCCAGCAGCCGTGACTCGAAATATTCCAGAAAGATGCGTCCCTTCCAAACAAGAGTGGGGTGCGCGCATGTCGGAAACCGAAAATTGGCCGATATAAAACCGCCAGCGCGGTCATTTGAAAATTACTTTATTCCCTGGCTTTGGATTTAATCTAAAGTCAGAAATATTCCTCGACCTTTTTTTAAGAGTATTCTTAAAAGATCCTAGTGTAGAAAATCCGATCCTGAAATTAACCGTTATACTAAAATCCGTTTGCTAATTGAGAATACCAACCAGAAAGTGATTTAATAACTTTCCAGTGTTTTTCGCCGTTGTTGTATTGACAAAGTTAATAATTTTCGTTTCCTGTTACAGATTCCGAAGCTAAGTGATCCAGTAAGCTTCGCCAGTCAACAGCCGTCGTGGTCATTTGTCAATTTATACCGCCGTTCAAAGTCGTTTAATTTCCAGCCCATTTTGAAAATAAAGTTGTTAAATATACATATTTCATCAGCTTTGCTCATTCATTTGAGTGCCCCGTAGTCCGTTTTCCCTGTCACAGATATTTTTATCGTTGGTGTGCCAGCGTTTGAATCGGTTACCATCGCTATAAGATTCTATTTAGAAGTTATTATTGCTTATCCAGTCGGTGTCTGAATCGACGCAGTAAGTAAGCTGTAATAACTTCTGCTGCTGCTAGTTGAACACCCTGTACAAGGTTTGTCGTAATGCATGGAGGAATTTCACAAGACGTCAAATTTTTGTAAGTCCCGCTAGATATTTGAATTGCGTTGTTTGAATTGCGTTGGAGTTATTTCAACCAGTTCAAAGCTTTCTACAAATTCAGTCACGGAGTATTTTAGTGTCGATTTGTAGGGTGAAACTAGTTACAATCTCGTTGCTTTGAACTGGAGAATTTTCAGTCGAGTAATTAGATTGCCTGTTCCATGTGCCCGCTATATTCACTGTAAAATTGAATTTTTACGTGTTTATATTCTTGTCACCATCAAGAAAGATTCAGAATCCTGTCCTGGTCAGATTTTACCCAGCAAAGCTAGGTTGAATTCTCTATAAAACAACTGCACTTTTAAAATCGCGTAGTTTGAGCTTTTGAAATTCCAGGAAACCTGATTTAAATAAAATATCCTGTTTGAATGATCACGTCGGGGTCACCAAATATGATGGCAAGACCAAATAGGAAGTGTTGACACCAAATAATCTCAAGTTAAACAACATTATGGGTGAGATAGATTTATTCGTGTTCATTCAAAATAGTAAAATATAGTAACTAAGTAAATAAAGACAAAACAAAACCAAGCCACACAAGATAATTTGATAAATATAGCACGCGTGCACTACAGTACCGTAAAATTTGACCGAATACATACAGATTGTGAATTCTGGAGCTGTCAACTGTTGACGAATCACAGGTGTATCTAAGCACAAGGATTTGTCACTATTTTACTCAAATCGCAGTTTGTTTAAAACAAACAACTTTTCGCATATTGCACGTGTAAATTATAACCTGAAAAGTTTCCACAACACTTTCCCAAGTTCCGAATCACTGCGTTTGTCCGATTGCAAGGAAGTTTCATTCTTTGCGAAAACAAAGCATAACTAATTCGTTTGTTTATGTTAAAAACTAGGTGCGACCGATCGAACGGACATTTTGGGGAAACCGCAAAGACAGCGCAACTACAACACGAGCTAGTCGGCTCACTGACCCAGGGGGAGACATCCGGCCGACCAAGAAAAACCAGTGGCGTGTTACGGATTAATTATTGTTATTTTCCATTACTTAAAATTAGAGACATATTTATTTTACATATATTTTGTACATATATTTAAATAACATTTAATAAAGTTATTTTTTTCCAAGCACTTGTAATTGAATTCTGGACAACTCAAGAGTGTACCCACGCTATAAATTTTGGAGCGTTCTCACCCCCTATAAGCAACCGGGGCGAAACTTTACATGTGTACCTAATTAAATATGAGCTATATTCTGTTAATTTGTAGTGGTAAATTATTGCCCGAGTGCTCGATGACTATGCCGTAGGTACGTACATAAATACTAAGCTGTGTGCACCTAATTCAGTACCGCAGCTGTGTGCTCCTAATTTATTATTAGAGCTGTAAGCTCAGTGATAATGCTGTGGGTACATAATTAAATTTATAATCAGGGTTGTGTGCTCCCTTATTTTCAAAGTTGTGTCTTCTACTACTGTGTAGACTATTACTACAACTGTGTGCTCGGTGTTTCAATAATCTAATTAACTATTAAACTGCGCGGCTTATTATCAGGGTTGTGTCCTCCCAACGCATTAATTCAGCTCTGTAGTAAGTGAT
The DNA here is from genome assembly GCA_014611495.1 of Limonius californicus. Lineage (NCBI taxonomy): Eukaryota > Metazoa > Arthropoda > Insecta > Coleoptera > Elateridae > Limonius > Limonius californicus. The sequence continues at coordinate 4,093 of JABXWE010102807.1, read as the reverse complement.
AGTACTGTGTGTACGTAATTAAATATTCAGATTTGTTTTGCCAATATATAGTCAGCTGGGTGGTAATTTATAGTCAGCTGGGTGGTAATTTATAGTCAGAGTTGGGTGGTAATTTATTGCCAAAGTTGTGCACTGTGAATGTATTATTATAGTTTTGTGTTATGTGACTGTGCTATAGGTATGTAGTTAAGTATTAGCTGTGTGTTCCTAACTTATAGACTCAGTTGTGAGTACCTCATTTATTATTAGAGTTGTGTATTCAGTAATGATGTTGTAGGTACACAGTGAAATACTGGATTGTATGCTCGTAATTTATAATCGGAGTGGGGTACTTTATAACTGTGTGAATTATTATTAAAATTGTGTGCTCGGTGTTGTAATAATCTATTTAACTATTAGCTCTGTGCGTTTAATTTATTGTCAATGTTCTGTCCTCCTTGATTAACGAAGCTCGGTTATAGTACTGTATGCACCTAATTAAATATGAGCTATGGTCTATTAATTTATAGTGGTAAAATATTGACCGAGATGTGTACTCCAAATTTATTCTTATAACTGTGTGCTCGATGACTGAACTATGTGCACTTAATTTAGTACCGCACCTGTGTGCTCTTAGTTTATTATTGAAATTTATAATCAGGGTTGTGTACTCACTTATTTCCAGAGTTGTGTACTTTACTACTGTGTAAACGATTATTAAAATTGTGTGCTCGATGTTGCAATTATCTAATTAACTATTAAACTGTATGCCAGTATTATAGCCTCTCATCTTATTAATACAGCTTTAGTACTGTATCTACTTAATTAAATATTCAGCTATGTTAATTTATGGTCAGAGTTGGGTGGTAATTTATTACTAAAGTTGTGCCCTCCTAATTTATTATTATAGTTGTGTGCTGTGTAACTGTGCTAAAGGTATGTAATTAACTATTAAGCTGTGTACAACTAATTTAGTCCGCAGCTGTGTATATTTAATTACATATATAACTGTGCTGGTAATTTATAAACAGGATTGTGTGTTGACTTATTTTCAGAGTTGTATATTTTATTATTGTGTAAAATATTATTAAAGCTATGTACTCAGTGACGGTTCTGCAGGTATCTAATTAACTATTAGGTTGTGTGCTCCTAATTTTTTCAATAATTTCTTACTTATTTAAATAGGTAGTCAATTATTCAATTATTTTATTAATAGATTGCTTACTACTTTACCAATACACCAATCAAAATAAATAATCTTGATCCATTCAACCAGAAGTCTCCTCTTTTTTTGTGACAACCAATTTTCATTTTTATAATTGTTTAATTGTATTTGGGACATATATTGATTAATGCCCCATGGTTTAAAACTGTTGTACAGTGTGTATACATAGAGCGACAGTAGGGTATATTAAATATTTAATTTAAGTTTAAGGCAACACACCAACTCCGCGCACAGATAAAGTGCCTGGATTCTCCTCTAAACTGCTGTTTGCTAAAATTGCGAAAGGTCACGCTCGCGAGATTTTGTACGAGCTTACAAAAGTTTTATTATTAACTTCGGTTCATCGCCTACCCGAGAATATTGCAAGAAAGAGAATTGAAAATTATAAACTCTTTTCATGCAATGCACGTTCACAGAACACAAAACATAATTTGCATGGTGGTTTTCATCACATTCAATATGCATAGATTAGTTAATCCTATAAGACGGAACTCCCAAACGGGAAATATTTTAGTCCTTCGTTAAGCCCATGTAAGGGTTGCAGACAAGATAATGCAATCAAGGGAGTGATACAAGTAATTCTATACATTTAAATTGGCTTTTACGCCAGGACACTCGCCTAACAAACCGCTGGAACATTGTTTATTTAGCCCCCCATTTGAACGTCCAGTACAACGTTCAACATATTTCATGTCTATAAAATATGAAAAAATAGAATGCTTTTTCGTTTTTTAATTATGAACGCACCTATAGAGAAGTATAATAGGGCATAAAAAGGTAATAAACTGTGTTGTTAATCTCATAAATGTCTATAAACGGTAGCCCTTGTTGATGACCGCATTCATTAATTCAAAAGACGCTTTTACGAGACAACAAAATAACGTTCCTATCTGAAATCATGGCTATAATACTTGCCATCCCTGAACCAATCTAAGTAATAACCTTTTACGGCGCCTTATTTTGCTTTTTATGCTTTATTTTCGTCACGTATTGTATTGAGTTCTCTTCAAAGATTCAATGTCGGATCAAAATTCCATATATGATCTGTGAAAGAACTATTTCGTAAATTTCCATAATCTAGAAAGGCAATTGAAGTTTGATATTTTGCAACAACCGTGTTCGTGGGAATACCAAATATAAAAAGCGAAGTCTTTGATTCAATTGGAGCGTTACGTATCATAAGTCGATATTTAAGGTAATTAGAAGAAATAATACTTTAAACTAATTGCATAGGAAAAATGTAAAATAATAAAATGTATAAAATCAATATTTGTTCAACTATAAGATAAATCTTAACCACTAACTTATGTATGTCAAAAAAAACGTATTATTGCTCAAATAGGTAGAAAAATGGAATGAGATTTTATGGAAGTAATAAACAAAATGTATAAAAATCCAATACTGGTGCCCTTTGGCACAAAGGTACGATCTGCTAGTGACATATAAAAACTGCTTTATGGACGCCTCTGCGTTTATTGAAGTTTATGTCCATTTGGCGGGAAAAAGATAAAAAGTAAAACACAATGAAAAACCGTATAGTGGGTAGAGGATAACTTTTATAGTGTATGTACTTTCGTCCGTTCCATCCTAGCGAAGATATAATAATGGAACCTCTACGGCGCAGATTGCAAAAACAAAATAAAATGGTTTAAAATTATTACCCACTTCAATGTAATAACGTGACGTTGAAATGACTGCTACTGTAGAAGAGGCGAGAACAGAAATTTATGTTTAAGAAGCAACATTTTTCAAATTTTATTCAAAAACAGTAACCGAAAAATAAATAACAACTAGTACTAAGGTGAATATGTTCATACGAAGCCAATATAAAGCTGTTGTTAATAAATATCAATCATAATATGATTCAAGGTTAGATTCTGGGCTAACGTTTAATAAAAATGTAAGACAGTGTGAGTAAAATACGGTGTTTTTCAAATTTGAAGCAAGTGAAAACGTGAAAATCCTAAAACGATAATTTGGAGTTCATTAATTTCATGAACTGAATTTTCAAAAAATAAGACCGAAAAGCTAAAAGTTTGTATTTCATATTTGACCTTTATCCATCAAAATGTACCGTATTGGGTTTATGCATAACTGAATTGATTTTTCTTCTTGCTAGTTTGGGCAATATATATATTTTTGTCGATTCTAAAATATTTTTTACGGAAACTAGTCTTATCAAAATACACAATAAATGCCAATGCCAATATAAAAAAAAAAGATACAAAGTACAACAAACATTAGCATTTATACACTGAACGTCAATGTTCACCACATTCTTATGCATAGCTTTGTGTATCATACAGTTTGTATTAGGCTTGTATGACATGTTCAAAGTGTTTTTACAAAATTCTGTGCCGTGTCATACAGGAAAATTTTGTTCAAAATGTTATACAAAATGTTGTAGCTAGTGCTCTAAAGTCTACACAATTTTGTTCTGAAACAACTTCAAATCGAGGCGCAAACGAGCACTTTCTAATGTTCATCAATGCTCACAGAGGGCAAAGACAAATGTTTTACCACTTGTACCACCTAAAATCTCTCTACGCTAGTTATTCTACACAAACTTAATATAACTTATAAACAAAAGAAAACCTTCCCGAAAACGCAAAAATAATACAAGCCACGAAAGATAAACCACATTCGAGGTTATGTAAACAAAAGTAAACAATTATTATTAAACCTTGATAGATTTCTACCTTATTTGCGGTAACATGGTTATTCTGACAGTTTTCTCATAGATGTCAACGTAATTTGCACCCATTTGTGCATGCTCACACACATAATTTTGAACAAATTTCTGTTCCGTGTAATACGTGTTCTGCAGAATTTTGTACAAAGTTCTGTGCCGTGTTATACAGGCCTTACGAAACTTGTTACTTAGAAAAA
>JABXWE010102806.1:0-15700 GCA_014611495.1 Limonius californicus | reverse complement strand
GAGTTTCTGCGGGAGTTACGTAGAGGTCGATTTATACTTTATCCCACAAAAAGAAATCTAACGAAGTCAAGTCCGGTCTACGTGGAGACCAAGGATGAATTGCACCTCTTGCGATTCATCTGTTATGAAAAGTTTCTAATAATTTTATGGAAGTGCTCCGTCATTTTGAAACCACTTACGCTGTCTAGCATTAAGAGGAATGTCTTCTAAAAGTTGAGGCAAAAAAATGTAAATACATTTCCTCATTTAAAGTGCCGCCAACAAGTGGGGCCAAGGGTAAAGTAGTCAAGAATACCAAAGCACACATTTTCAGTAAAAATTCTTCTAAAGTGCGTTTGCCGAATCCAATGTGAGTTATCTTGTGGAATGAAGTGGTAGTTGAGTCTATTTACATATCCATTGTTTCTAAACGACGTTTGGTCAGAAAATAGAATATTTCTTAAAAACAGTGGACAGTAGTAACTTCGTTTCTTAAAAATTGGCAGAAATTCACTCGACGTGGGTAATCAATCATCTTCAGTAAGGAGTTGCACTAATGTGATGTGGTAAGGATGTAACCGGTTTGCTTTCAAAATGTTAAATACCGAACTTTGGCTAAAGTCTACAGTTCTTGCAATTACTCGTTGGCTTATATGGGGATTACCACTTACTTGTTCGATAGTTGCCGCTTCAGCCTCTACAGTTGTGACATGCTGCTGCCTCACCTTTGGCTTGGAAAACTGTCCATATTGCCGAAAATTTCTTTTCAAACGCCTAAAGGCATTATGTGATGGAAGGGGTTTGTCCAGGTATCTTTTTGCGTATAGTCGTACTGCTCAGTTCGCCATCCCTCTGCATTCTCCCAAAATTACAATCATATCCGTTTTCTCGCTATTAGGATACCTTGAAACTGATTCTTATTACCACTAGGATCTGGTCCGTAGAAATCCGTTATATATATATATATATTGTCATAAACGTTCAGGCCAAAGAAGTGGCCCCACGTTTACAGTGTTATGTTCTTACAAAGTTAATAAAAGATCCACATAGGGACTGACATAACTAAATAATTTTAAAAAAAATTAGACATTGACAGAAATATATTATTTTGACAAAATAATTTTATCACTCAGAATTTTGAAAAAAAAAAAGAAATCAAAGATTATAATACTTTGTATAATCTGCCCAAAACTAAACGCTAGCTATAATTTTAGCCGAAGAGCTTAGAGACTGATCTCTTTTTAGTCGGTTCACTTTTAAAATAAAAAAAAAACTTTATGATTCGTATTAGAAAACATACAATATGTGCAAAACTAGCTCAAACAAGGATTACTACACTGTACACAATTCCTTCGCCCTGCTATAGCTGACCTAACTATTTCCAAAATAACAATAAATACAAACGGTACCTTCTGCAGCTTTTCAGATGTTCTCTGCTCTTCGTACTCCAATTTCTTCTTCAAATTTTATAACAGGTTACTCCAGATAATTTTGTAGATTAAAAGACAATTTCATTTCAAAGAGGTTTACTTGTCATGTAGTTATTCTAATGATATAATTCTTCTAATTACTTTAAATTCTAAAAGTATTTTTTTTTTATCCAGATTTTTCAAAAATTCAACTCCTTCAATTTTTTTTTTTATCAATATCAATAACTAAAAACAACAGCTCCAATTACCAAGGGTAATTGTCACCAGGATACTAGTTTTTAAAATAAAATACATTATAACTTTGCCAAATATAAACACATTTTGGTATTAATATAATTATTAAATATGCACGACGAAAAAACAAATAAAATCCAAGTCAGCCGAATAAGTTCTCAAGTAATGAAACACTTCAACCCCGCATGTCCCAACACAAGTCCCCACACTATTTCTTTTCACTTTAGAACTCCCATCATAGTACTCCAAATCATGTTCCAACACAAGTTCCCACACTATTTCTTTTCACTTTAGAACTCCCATCATAGTACTCCAAATCTCCAACTAAGTATTAACTTTTTGCATTCCATTCGAATCCTTGTATATTTTATTAATTGTTATTGTTAAATAGGTTCAAGCTTGACTTGCAATCGGCTTAAATGTATGACCAGCATAATAATACGTGTGTAATCCAGCAAGACACATATTGCTTAACAAAAAAAAATTACCGAATCTCAAATTATTGGTAAGACGTACGTACCCTTCGACTAAATTAAAAGAACTGCAATCTTGGTTACCATGACAATATACAGGGTGTCTCAGAAAGAATGGGCCAGCGTTTAACCATAGATTCTTTAGTTCAAAATAAACCGATTAAACCTAATATACCTTAGTACAAAAGTCCTTCCTTAAGAAGTTATAGGGCCTTAAAGTTCAATTTTTTATTTTTTCTTTTTATTGTAATTTCCATAAATCTAAAGATATTTCTTTGAAATTTGGTATACATACTTACTATTATGCAATACAGTGACAGAATTATTTTCATTAACCAGACTTGACCGCAAGAGGTACTTAACCTACCACTGAAATTTTATTTTAGCTCTAACTTTGTTGTTAGTAGAACGTTTTAAAATTTTATGTTATTTTCTGAAAGAGCATTAAAAAATACAAAAATAAGGTACTCTTAGTTCATACGCGTAGAGGCAACCGTTTGCCTTAAAATGCTTGTCCCAAGTTTTGGGTTGTCGTTATGACGTGCAATTATCAGCTAGCCATGATCGTAAAAACAATGGGTAGTGCTTGTGACCTACAGTGAAGAACAATGCGAAGTCAATTAAATACTTTGGTGTTGTAAAAATAGTATTTTTAATTTCTGTTTCATTTACGAAAATGCCTCGACATAACGAACGTCGCTGCATATTCGTAAACACAAGACAGAAATTAAAAATACAATTTCTATAACACCAAAGTATTTAATTGACTTAGCATTGTTCTTTACTGTAGGTCACAAGCACTACCCATTGTTTTTACGATCGTGGCTAGCTGATAATTGCACGTCGTTACGACAACCCAAAACTTGGGACAAGCATTTTAAGGCAAACGGTTGCCTCTACACGTATGAACTAAGAGTACCTTATTTTTGTACTTTTTAATTCTTTTTCAGAAAATAACATAAAATTTTAAAATTTTCCACTAACAACAAAGTTAGAGCCAATATAAGATTTCAGTAGTAGGTTAAGTGCCTCTTACGGTCAAGTCTGGTTAATGAAAATAATTCTGTGACTGTACTACATAATGATAAGTATGTGTACCAAATTTGAAAGAAATATCTTTAGATTTGTAGAAATTACAATAAAAAGAAAAAATAAAAAATTGAACTTTAAGGCCCTATAACTTCTTAAGGAAGGACTTTTGTACTAAGGTATATTAGGTTTAATCGGTTTATTTTTACCTAAAGAATCTATGGTTAAACGCTGGCCCATTCTTTCTGAGACACCCTGTATTACATGAATATGGAATAAATGTTCAGATAACGTAAATTGATTCAAAATTCTGTTTCTTTAAAAAGGTTCTATCGTGAAATACACTTAATTTCTCTTCTGACACTTTTAAGATGGACTTACGAATATATCTTCAGTTAATCTGTAAAATGTATGATTAAAACACGATCAACTAATACTGTGTTTAGTATCGCCTTCTTTAAATTAACAGTTTTTATCGTATGGAATCTCGGCTATTGCTCACCACATCTATTGATCAAGAAGTCTACGCAAAACTATTGTTTTGTTACCTTAATAAAGTAGCGACTCTAGGCCCCGCGCGGGGGGCGGGCATGGTGCGAAATTACTAATGCTGGCGCAAAAAAAGCGAAGAAAGTAGAAATCAACGGAATCATATAAAAATGAAAACATAAAAAACACTCTGAAAATACAATAATAGATTAATAAAATCTACTGTATTGAATAAATTAGTTGCGCTTATAGAAACATATCAATATTGCAAAATATACCGAGCAACTAGTTAAAACTAAACGATATCAATGAAGCTAAAAATTAGTGATTTCCTCGGGTATAGCAGAGCAAACCTTTTCAGATGGTGGTAATATGAAATTGTTTTTTTATTTTATTAATAGTAAATTTACAATATACTCTACAGGGAGTATTAAGTAAATATCTTCTTCTTCTTCTTCTTCTTCTTCTTTGTATAGGCCAACGGCCTGTTAATTACCTACAATGCAGTAGGTTCTGTGAGCCCTCTTTGCACGTATGCCGGGCAGGAGGCTAGCCTAACCCGTCGAACAGAGAAGAGAAGTTCCACTACAAGGTTAACGATTGTCAAAGCTGTTTGTAAGACAACCGGGACCGACGGTTTTACGTACCCTCCGAAGCACGTAAATATGATGGCTTATATAGGCCTTGTTAGGAGGAACCACTCATTAGTGGTACTCCTACAGTATTCCTTTCACATTAGGGTGCTTGTAGGTCGTGAGGCCAGGTCCTATTTAGTCGCCTTAAAGGTGGGTGAGCAGTGGACAGTTGTGTACTAGATCATTGTTGTGACCCTGGAGTCTATCGTGGTAAGTTTGGGCAAATCTATGGATTTCTTCAGTGACGAATGAAATGTCGATATCCTCATGTAAGGTTTGATTTGAGACATACCATGGTACGTCTACCATAGCGCGGAGTAATTTGGATTGAAACTGTTGTATTGTTTTGATGTTAGTTGGTTTGGCACATCCCCAAAGTTATACCCCGTATGTCCATATTGGTTTCAACATAGTTTTATAGAGCAGTAGTTTGTTAGGTAAGGATAGGTTGGATTTTCTTCCAAGTAGCCAATACATTTGGCGGGACTTCAGGTGCAGTTGCTGGCGTTTAGTTTAATATGAAATTGACACTGAAATTGAAATTCCGTTTAATCACAAAAACTTAAGATAATACAATTCATATTTCTAGTGATAATTAATGATGTCCTGTATGGGTGGGCCGATGTAGGATTTTACCCACTTCCATCCTGGGCTTCTTTCCTTCTTGTGGGTTATTGCTTCTGATTGTGGGCGTGGGATTGGCGATCTTGCTTCTTTGGGTATTGCGTTGGGATGTTATCTGTAAATTAATAAAAGGTCTATGTTGATTGATAAAGTATAAATAGTACCAATGAAGGAGGAGGTCTCGATATAGACTTGATAAGGGGGCGATGGGGGGAGTGCTTCAGTTTCCTGCGGGGTTTCCTGGAGATTCGGTTGCGGCGTTTGGGAAATATTCCGAGGGTCGCTTGGGCTATGGCGTTATTGCCGTTGAGGGTGCGGGTGATGTAGGATTTTTGACGTTTTTGGAGGCGGCAGCAGATGTGGGCGATGCCTAGGTTGTCGTGAATTAATATGCTGGAGTATCGGACGTCTAACCTGAAAATTCTATGGAAAATCTGTTGTTCGCATTGGCGGATTTGTTCTAGGGCACGAGGCGTAGGTGAGGGTACGGTATTCGATTACTGGGCGGATGAAGGTGTTGTAAGTATGGTGGAGGGTGCGAGAATTGCCACCTTGAAACCGGCGGAACAGGTTGGAGCGGTTGCGAACATTTTTGAGGGTTGAAATGGGGGTCGAATCGTGGATATCTGGACATGTTGGGGTGACCGAGTAGAACAGAAGAAGATTTGTCGGTATTGAGTTTTATCCGCCACTTGCAGATCCAAGTGTGGATTCTATTGAGGGCTGTTTGGATTTCTAGGAAGGCTAATTCGGAAGTGCGTTGGGAGGACCAGATGGTAGTGTCGTCGGCGGAAAGCCTGATTTTGGTTGTGGCTGTGTCTGAGACTGGAAAGTCGTGGAAGTGAATGATGTAGAGAAAGGGGGACAAAGCTGCTCCTTGGGGAAGCCAGAATGTAGGTGAATGGGGAAATAAAAAAAATTTTCAACTTTAACTTTGCAGGAGCGGTTGTTGAGAAATAAATCCACTGGCTTGTAAAAGTGGGATTGATATTTGGGGCGATAAGTTTGTGGATAAGACCGCCGCCGTGCCAAACCTTATCGAATGCATGCTCTATGTCTAGAAAGACGGCGAACGTACACCGATTCAGGTTGGCATTTTTGGTCGAGTCGGTTGATTTTAGCATTTCTCTGAGGCGGGAAGCCATAATTCGTTCTAGGATTTTGACCATAATGTTGAGAAGATGGGTTTATAAGAACTGAAATTTTTAAGGGTATTTGCCGGGTTTATGGATCATGATTGTGGAGAAGCTTTTTCATGAGGTAGAGAACTAAGAACTTTGCAGGCAAGAGTTGAATATGGTTTAAAGGGCGTCGGTGGCAGAATCTGGTAGGTTTTTGAGTAGAAGAGGTTTCATTTGGTTTGGGCCGGGAACTTTGGTGTTATTTGGGACTTTTATGAGGGTTCTGATCTCTTCGGGGATAGTGGGGTCCATTAAAAATTTTTCGGGAAGTGGGTCGTTGAGGGGAATTTAGTCGAAAATGGGCGGTGGAGCGGGGAACTTCGTTGAAGGAGCGTTGGTTGAAGGATGAATCTTCGGGGCTTGGTGTATATTCTGGAGAGTTTGGACGAAACAGTTTGCTTTAGCCTGGGGGTTATTTAGGATGGCATTGTTGGAGTTGAAGTGGTCGCTGGGGTTTGATTTTTAGCCGGTGAGGGATTGGAATTTTGACCAGAAACTGTTTCCATTACTGCAGAAAACTGATTATCAATACCGGTCCAAAATTCAAACAGCGATTTAAATCCAAATTGACAAATTTGATTTCGCCGCTTGACGTGCATTCTATAAATTGATCCTCTTCTTCAATTGAGACACCTTGAGGTGTAATTTGAAGTGGGGTTTTAACTCAATTGAACATTGTAATTATGTTGTGATCGGTTAGAAAATAGTGTCTAAAATTCTTCAACATTTTCAATAATTGCCAATAAAAATTCGATGTGTTGCTCTTTATCTTGTAGGTCTTAATATATCCATTCACATTTTCCAAAATTTTGTAATTTTTGTTGCTTTATCTTTTTGTCCCATAACTTTTGTTTTTTACAAAACGCATAAACTTTGCTTCTCACCTCTAAAACAAGGTATTTTTTTCTTGCGGTTGCAAGTTTCATATATTTAGTTTCTCGAATATTTCCACGAAGTAGGTCAACTTCATCACAACTAGGTGATGTCTAAACGCTGCTGTTTCTATAGTTTTTGTCAGTGTTTAATAGAAGAATTGCAAAGGAGGCGTGGGGTGGTGCCACAAAATCTAATATTAATATATGGGGCACACATGGAAGAAAATTAAGAAACACTAGTTTAAACGATTACTGAGTTATTTTACATGTGACCTCTTTAAGAACGCCTGTATCTCCGAAACGATTGCGATTCAGCAAGACTGGCTTCTTCTAAATTTCCGAATTAAAATTGTGTTGCTTGTCTGCTATTGTCGTATGGCAATTCCAATTTAAGTTTCTCTACGACAAATTTACTGGATTTGACTACTATTCTTCATAATATCCTAATGAACCAAAAATTGAATGCTTGCGTTTTGGACTAAAAATATCAAAGAAAGCATTGTGTTTAAACTAAACAAGATGCAATCATTTTCATTTGGACCAATTAATAAATAAATACAATATTATTAATGAATTAATAAGAATCCAGGAATATTATTCTGTATTTTCCGAATAATTAGCGAAAATTTCGTTTAAGCCAACTAAGAAATTAAAGTTTGTAAAAGGTACCAAAGTTTTTGAGTCAACTTCTATACTTCTATTTCGGTTTCTGTATCATTGACTGACGTATTTTCTACTAAATACTTAAAATTCGCCAATTTAGCAACAAAAAGTCACGTAATACTGAAACCAATACCATTAAATTCGGGCACGTAGGGATTTTTCTTACAAGGTAAAAATATACGTCAATCACCGTCTGTGTGCATTATAACACACTTACCAATGCTTAAGAAGTTTCGAGATAGTAATTAACACGTAAAAATGTTCTTCTTAGGAACAGGTTGGGGATTCTTCTGTACTATATAAACCCCCACCAGAAAGTCAAAGTCACGGTCAAGTCTGCAAGAGGTCAGTTTATCAAGGTACTTCTTGAGAACTGGAGAACCAAACCGTTACCTAAAATTTCTTATGACATAATGTGTGCACGTTTAGTATTTGTAGTATTTTCGGCAGTTATTGCAGTTGTTATAGCTCAAAATCGTAAGTAATAATTTAATGTAGCTGTATGTTATGGATATGTGTTAAGAATAAAATACTGGCAAGTGGTAATTAATGTTTTCTCATGTGCATAAGCTTTCGAATGTCTGAAGTACAAGAAGAGTGTAGTTTTTAGGTCACTACTCTAAACGTACATTTTATTTAAAATATTTTATTCGTGCAAGGAATTGTTTTCAAAAAACTGTTTAAAATGCAACGTCTTCTATGACCTCAAAAAACTACATACTTTTTGGGTAACTACTCTAGATACAAAATTTATTTAAAATATTTTATTCGGTAAATATTTCTTTAAATCTGTTAAAAATATAACGTCCTCGATGACCTCAACAAATTACATAGTGTCACGCGCCTGCATTTCCTTAGGCAAATGAACTAACAGAATTAATTTATGTCACCTAGGTATAGTGTCTGCAAATTAACAATAGCATTGACCGATTTCTTCTAAACTGTACTTTTGACACAGCTAGAAGAAAACAGTAGCATTCAAAAATATGTATTCAGTGTCTTAAATTGTTTAGTAATCTAAATAATGTTTGTTCTTGCTAATACAATTAAGAATATCGAAAATATATGATTAGTGAAAGTATCAACACTTTTATATTTTTCAGAGTTAATTACATTATTTATTATGATCAATTAAAAAATTATGTTTTGTTACATATTTTAAGAATGATCTTAATGACAAGAAGCCTAATACAGTGTAGGTAGGATGTAATATATACATTACATCAATAATATTTGAAATTGATAGTTGTAATAAATAATTGTAATTAGTAAAAGATGCTGCTATTTTTTCAGTTCAATGTTCTCTAAAATTAGTCAACTAGCTGCGCTTACGCTTTTATAATATGTTTACATTCTTAACGCCAAAACAGACTTATCCGGAAAATAATAAAGTGTTGTTAAATAAATATGATTATGACTTAAAAAGAGTTTAGAATTTTTTACAATTGACTGCGTTTGTATAAAATTATTAACGGGATCCTAAACTGACCTAGCAATTCAAAATTAAAAGTAACTCCTGAGGCTTACAGCAGTCTACCTGATCGCTGCAAAGCGAACTGCAGCCAATGTAAAAAACAATACGTATTATATACCACAAAGTAAATTTGTTACAGAGTCTTGACATTGGTATTATTTCAGGAAAATAAATCAATCTTCATATTGGAGTTGTATACATTACGTTTGTAAAGGTGAAAATAGTATATTAAGCTCAAATATATCTCACACGTAAGGTAATTGTACGGTATTTTGGACTAGTTTTTGCAGTTTTCTATTATCATTTCATGTTTTTTGGGGATAATTTCTTCATCTAATTTCTTCTATCAGTTAAAATACCGCATGTTGAAAGCTCGTCTATTAATGTATCTACGGTGACTATAAAAAACGTTAATTTTAGCTTATTTTGGAACTCTTTAGTACCTCTTAATTACAGTTTCATAAGTAGCAGTAAATATGTAATCGATTTTTTCCACATTCTTGCAGAGCTTTTCAAACTTTGCAAAATAGCAGGAATAAGAATTTTTAGATGCGCAAAATGTGGAACACTCTGTACACACATATTTTAAGAAACTCATACTTCATTTTCACCGTCTTACTATAGCTAAATCTACGTTTCTTTTTTTATTACCATTATTATTGCAGATTTATTCCACAGTTTACAGAAAAATATGTAATATGTAAATTAGTACGTAAAAGTTCTGTGAAAATCCGTCCGAGACCATCATTATTTTTTATATTTGTCTTTTTCATCTAAATATTTAATTACATTTATTAATTCAAGTATAATTAATTTTATAAGAACAGCCTGTATACTGCTGCTAAATTTCGGGCTTAATTACCATTTTAACTATAAATCATAAAACATATTTTCTTTATGGAAACAAATACATGTAAAGGCTGTTCTGACATATTATTATTTAATGGTGTACTAAAACGACATTAATACGTATTTTCAATTTTTGGAGTGGAAAGTGCTGTTTGAGAAATGAAATGTAGATAGGGAAAGTTTTAACGGTATTTTCCAAATGCACTGCAAAGGGCGTATTTATAGTATATTTGCTTTCATAAATGTGGAAAGTTCAGCATTTTCACAGTTGCTTTAGCAAATAGTTTTTTAATTTATCTTAATATGTAAGAACTTTGAACATAAAATTTCTCAGTCAGTATTTATTTGTTGGTGTTTAAAAATTTCATTCAAATCAGTGTAGTTGTTCCTGCGACCGACAGTTTTTGGATTTTAAGAGGTCTAATTATGTGTTGCAATCAAAACTTTAATACTTTCGCGAACACAATACATTATATGCTAAAATATGTATCAGAATGAGGTTCTATATAAATATATCATTTCTAAGTCCTTACCATTACCCTATCTTTAAAGTAAATTTAAAATAACTATAGAAAATAGTCCTGAAATATAAAAGTCGAAATAGTAATATTTTGCTTATACGTGTTCTGTCCCCTGAAGGCTATAGAATAATCTCCCTTCATAGCCTACGATGCTAGAAGATTACAAAATTGTATCATAATTACAACTACAGACAAAAATAGATTTTAACCATCGCTTGTTAATATATTATTATTTAAATTATTGTTCAATTTCAATGTAAATTTTTAATAATGTATTTGCACACAGGGGATTTTATGGAGAGTCTTTTTTACCAAAAATATATGCAAGCTGTTCTGCTTAAAACAAGAGTGAGATCGTTTCGGTAAAATAAAATAGTAGAACACGAAAACTAATTAATAGCATTAAATCCTAGATTGAATTACACTAACAACTTCTTTAAATTATTTTTTTGCACCTTCAATATACAGCAGATATACGCTGGCCACTGTTTAGTATAATGTTAAACCTGTAAAACATTTTTGCTAAAGTTCAGTTCAGTGCTGAACCTGAAGCTGGTAGGAGCTACAGAGAAATTACGCTACTAAAAATCGATTTATTTATCCACATTACGTTGATAAAAAAGTTAGTGGTGATGGAAAATATTTAGTTTTTGAACTATTAACAAGAATTTAATTAAGAAATAATTTAATTTCAATTGGAAGAAATAAATTTTGTGATTGTTCCGTTATCTTTATAACTTTTTTAAATATCTGTTTGAATACACATACACTTCAGTATGGGGGAAGGATCTAACGTATTAGTTACTTATAATTTTCTTCCTTAATTTGTAATCAATTTTTAAAGCTCGGGTTACTGCAAATACTGAAAATAAAAGTCCTTGTATCTTCTGAAAATTTTACTTCAGTCTTTAAATTTCATCACTTCCATAAGTGGGTATTTCCAATTACAACTGCTTTTAGTATATTGCTATTACTCAAATAATAACCATAAAATCACATAAATAAAAAATTCTTTAACGCCAAATACTCAGAGAAGGGAACGAAACCTTCTACCTATCCCTTCTAAAAAGCTGCACGTCCTTGTTTACTACATTTACTTGTGGTAAATTTTGTTTAACTAGAGATGTACAACAATGGCCCCTACAGCATTAAGGCTGACGATTCAAGTTGTTAAACTAATACTTTGAAATATTTTTATTAAATTTTGTGAAAGTGTGGTTATGTGTGAACGTAACAAAAAACATACAGTTGTAATACTTTTAACATAAACAACATGTCGGTACTGAAACACAAAAAAACAAGTAGATATACAGAGAATAATGCCGTAAATTTCAACTAGGTAATAATGAGAGCTCATATATTTTACAGTTAACTGTTTAAAATTCTTTGAACTGCTGAAAAAAATCAGGTTAATGTTATATACGATCATTGAAATTACCAACAAATTTTGCGAACTCTTCCATATAGTAAAAAGTCAGAACTGCCTTGTTCCATTCGCATTTGAGTACCCGAAGTTCGTAGGGTTATATTACACCTTGCAATGTGAAAGAAAAAGTAAAAGTTAAGTACAGAATTAACTTACTTTACACGTACTGATTGCATTCACAAGAGAAAACTGTACAACTTGCATTATGGTACACTAGCAGGCGATAATTGAGTTGTTGGGAATTTAAGTGTTTTTACTTTAGCCAAATAGTATGCGATTATATATATTTTTTAAGTATTTTCTGTTTCAAGGATAAGTAACGGGAACTAAGTACAGGCTGAGTCTAATATTCCAGCATTGATACTCGTATCAACCCGGTTTTACATGAACATCACGCAACTGACGTCATCGACAAACGGTTTAAACATACTTAGTCATGCTGCCTTTCTCAAAAGAAATTGTGCAGTTTTTAATTAAGTATAAAACAGTTCCACAAATTGTTGTAATACGTCTATATATTTGAATGAAACATAAGGTACACTACAATATTTTCCTTTAAATTAAAAGATAAACTAAACTAAGGACCTCAACTGAACATTTTCGTTTCTTGGTGCTAGAAGCATCCCTTAATTTGCATAAACCAAATATTTTTGTTCTAATATAAAGATCCTGATTACCTTGTTATCACGTAAGTTTAAAGGGCTTCTTTTAGGGTACTAAACTTCATTTGTTGAGCATTGAGCTAGAACGTCAACAAACGCACGTGTTTGACTCATCTGAGGGCGCGCTGTGATTGGTCTACGCTAGATAACGCTAATGCCTCATTACTTAAGGAGTAATTGACGGTCAAAACCTTTACTTTGCACTCGTAATTACCGGGTTTAGTTTGTGTGCTATTTGAGCAGTGCTTATCGGTTTTCGGAGCGTTTGTATAGTGCCTGGTGCTTATTTTCCTAAAATGGAGCAAGTTGTTCCAGAAACGTGTAATCGTAGGGGGCATCCTACTATTTTAAATGAAAAACAATTAATAGTAAAATTGTATAATTCAAAATCCTGAGATTTTACTGACTGAGATTGTACAATTTGTTGCTAAAACAATGGGTGTTAGTATTGCAACAGTAAAAATAATTTTAAAGGAGTTTCGGGATACTAAAACTTTGTCTTCTCCAAAATCTCCCGGAGTTAGAAAAAAACTTTTAGATGACCTACTTGTCAACCACGCATTGAACTACTTAACAGCGGATTGCTTTTACGTCAATATTTGTAATGCAGATGTCTCCAAGTCCATAAAACACCTTTACTTAAAAAATGGATTTTTTTCAGAACCACATATTCTTCTAAAAAAGAATTCTGACGGCGCGAACGTTTATTTAGAAACGCAAGGAATATTACGTAAATACACATCCGGTAAATCAACGCACCTGTCAAGCGTTTGTTTACATTCTAGCTCAATGCTCAACAAATAGAGTTTAGTTTAAGTCAGCGAACTCTAGGTTAAGGCCACAACAAACTAGAAATGTATGTTTAGCGCCTCCTGGAAAGCGACACAGTTATGCGGTTTGTACCCGTGCTAGAATCTGAACCTAGATCATCCGGTTCCGCACTAATGGTTTTGAACGCGACTAAATGATTCCTGCCGCCAGAACACCAATCGTTTCGTATTTAGGGCAACAACAGGGCTGTATTAACCATTATGAAAAATAAGCACGTGCTTAGGACATCAAGGGAAAGGGGGCACGGCAGAAACTTTCCACTGTCGGATTTACCATGGATTACATGGTGCAACACTGCAAATGGTGCAGCTGAAACAGTTTCCACGAAATGTAGTCATAAGTTTAGTGAAACAAAAAATGTAACAAAAATGCTGAACTTTATGAAATAATTATAGAGTATTAAGTATGTCTTTTCAAACGTAGATATTTGCTTTCGTATATTTTTAACATTCTTCTTCTTCCCAACCCCTCACATCCAATCTTGAATATAGACCTTCCCCAATTCCTTCCATCGCTCTCGATTTTGTACGATATTAATCCATGTTACCCTGCTTTTCTTTTACAATCGTCGTACCAGGGATTTGATGGTTATCCTCTACCTGTCTTGTGCTCGTATGGTCTCCAGTTAATTATTTTACGGCTCCATCGGGGTACATCACTTCTGGCTACATGCCCAGCGTATCTCCATTTAAGGGACGCTATTCTTTCTCCTACATCTGTCTCTTTGGTAATGGCTCTTATTCTGTCATTTCTTACTTTATCTCTCCTTGTTATCTCCATCAGAGATCTCTCCATCCCCCTTCGAGCTACTCTTAGTATTTTTGTATTGCCTTTTGTAGTTGTCCAATTCTCTGCCCCGTATGTGATAAATGGCAGCACGCACTGGTCGAACACTTTATTTTGAGGTGTTGAGCAATTTTTTTGTGTTTGACAATGAAACTTAATCTTCCGAATTCCATCCAGCGTAATCTTATTCTTCTTTTTATTTCTTCCCAGTGCTATTCTTTGTCCCAAATATGTATATTGTTCCACTTTTTCCATTTCTGTTTCTGTTTCTCCCACTCCCAGTGTCACTCGCGTTGCGTGTCCTGTGTGCATAATTTTGGTTTTGTTAGGTTCATCTTTAGTCCTACTTTAATGAATTCTTTGTGTAAATCATTAAGGATCTGTTGTAAGTCATCCGTGTTTTGTGCAAATAGCACAGCATTATCAGAATATTGTAAATTAGTCAATCGTTCACCATTTACGTTTATTCCTGTATCTTCCCAATTTAGTCTTTTAAATATGTCCTCAAGTGCCAACGTAAAGAGCTTCGGTGAGAGTGAGTCGCCTTGCCCAACTCCTCTTTTAAGTGGGACGGGTTTTGTTTTCTCATGCTGGATGTATGTAGCTGTGGCTTCTTTGTTCAATTACACTATCAAGTTTATATATCTTTGGTCTATTCTGCTATTTGCCAACGCTTTGCAGACAGCCCATTGTTCTTTGTTCTATGCTGTCAAAGGTATTTTCATAGTCTATGAACGCGATGTATAAGGGAAATACATATTCGTTGGGATTTTTCAATTACTATTTGGTATTCTTCGTCTTCATCGTGTTTCTTGCCCAGCTTGGCATTAAAATCCCCCATAATGATTTTCCATTCAGTAGGGTCATTCTCTATAGCTTCGTTTATTTGTTCATCACAAATTTTCTACGTTTTCCTCTGGGTGCGTCGATATGGGTGCATATATAAGAAAAAAAAATACTGTAAATATCATTAATATTTATTTTTTCCATATTCTCTACAATCTTTTATCTACTTTTCTACATAATTTCCATTTTTGTTCAAACATTTGTCATACCGCTCAACAACTTTTTGAATTCCGACGCCAAAGAAATCTGCCGCCCGTGAAGAAGCCCAATCCACGACTGCAGAAGCCCAATCCACGACTGCAGTTTTCACTTCTTCGTCGGCGTTGAACCGTTGACCACCAAGGAACTCCTTTAAGTACCGATACAAGTGAAAATCATTGGGGGCAAGGTCTGGACTGTAAGATGGATGATCCAGTTGTTCCTATCCAAAAGACCTGATTAGACCTTGTATTTGTGCAGAAACATGTGGCCTTACATTGTCACGGAGCAACATCACACCGGAACACAGTAGACCACGCCGCTTGTTTTGTATGACACGCCGGAGTTTTCTCAAGGTCACACAATACGCATCAGAATTGATTGTTGTGTTGTGTACAAAACTGACCTTGAAACCTGTGGAAATTCAACTGATAACTTTGAAATCGTGAATCGTCGGTCCTCTCAAATTTTGTTGTCCACATCACGAACCAAATC